>CAJUYH010000534.1:0-20624 GCA_910591685.1 Galerucella tenella | reverse complement strand
TAACTAACACCGGTGCAAATGGCTGTAAATGCTTTGTTTGATGTGATGTTGCCATAGAATTTCACATATTGAAAGGGAATTATAGTATATCATAGGTGCTTTCGATTATTCACTTTTGGCTGCTAGTAGCAGCTCGTAGTGACTGAATTCCCCTTGCCCCTCAAGCACATACCGAAAATTATGAGCTTCAAGCCACGGATATTAAATATTTGACGTTTGACGTGTATTTAAAGGTTAAGATTGTGCCGATTTCGATTTAAACCTCACTAAAAATATCTAAATATGCAAAATTATATTATCAAAAACATTATAATTGAAAATTTTTTGACAGCTCCAATGACCAATAAAACTTCCTTATTTTTTATCATATGAACAATTTCACCCAATCATGTCAACATTACACTGAACATTTTTTGACAATTCCAAAAACCAATCAAATTTCCTCATTTTATATCATATGAACAATATCAGCCAATCATGTCAACATTACACTGATAACAGACCATGGGCAATTTTCACGTTGCTATGGATACATATTGATTTATTTTGATTTTGAAGTTTCGAATATTCAATATTTCGAAAGGTCACGATTTGGTTGTAATACTGAAACAAAAGATTTTCTATCCGAATAACCCTCGGACATTGATAAATGCTCAAAAATTGTATGACAACTTTCTCAAGCTTGTTGTTTGTAGGCAACAAGCTTTCGAAATCTGTCATAAAAATTTTTTGAACAATTATCAATGTCCTTGGGTTATTACTACTGAAAACTGTTCTAACAACACAGGGAATTCATTGGCATTGGCACATGACAAGTGGTTTTAAGGATCCTAAAAAATCGTGTTCGTTTTTCTTAAAAGTCGTGACGCCTCAGTCGTCACGCACAAGTGCTTGAAGCCCAAATAAACGGAAGCAACATAAGTATTAAGAACGGTAAGGGTTGTTTACCGGTCGACAGCAATGTTTGGAGGCTGATGAGCGTAGCGTAGCATTTTTTGCGCTATAGTATTGAAATATATTTCGAATAAAATTATTTAATTTTCCTCGAAATGAACGAAATATCAAAAGTGACATTTATACTTCTCAATATAATTTGCATTTTGGTGAAATTGGTTTTATGTCATTTATTACTTTTTATCGAGCTTTTTATATTGTTCTGTTCGGTTCTATTAATTAAAAAAATATGAATCTTCTTATTGTTTTGTTCCTTTTGTGTAATGAATGAAGTAATATATTATTTAGAACCACTTAAATGTATGTAGGGCCAAGACGTCACGTCTGAACGGTAAGTAAATCACTTACCGACGTGTTGGACTTAGAAACCAGTAAACAAAAAAGATCGATTGCGCAAAAATTAAATTTTAATCAACTCACATTTAAGTTGCGTTTTTCAATTCACCAATCTATCATTGATTGTAAGTGCTTCATCATTTTCAGTTGGAAGAAAAAGGATAGACTGTGTTTTCGCTGATTAAATGGTGAATTTAAAAACGTTATCTTAATATAGGAGATCGATAAATCGCATACGGAGTGTTCAAAGCAGTTTCTTTATGATTATAGTGAAGTTTGATATTGAGTCAAGGCTTTGAGTCCTCAGCATCTCAGCCTTTTGACTTTTGTGCTCTTGGTTGTACTATTTAGGCTTTAACATTATTCTTGAAGAAATCCTTTCTTGGGAGCGCTAGTTCCAGAAGTTCCGACGAATGTACTCCCCTGGTACAGTGACCGGTAAATAATCCTGTTACTTTCTTCATTTGACCCTAGGTTTTATTTAATATTTCAAGTGTTTGCTGTGTTCCTGCTCAGACGCGTCTCTCAAGTACGTCTGATGCTTTGTTTGAATCCACCCACTACCATGCTTCAGTTTTTGATATCCCAAATGCTGATTGCAGAAGTGTGGGGTGAGACAGCAGAGGTGAATGCGAGGGTTAGACCACTCCTGCGGGTGCAGAGAGGGATACTCCTGAGGGTGGTGCAGGCGACAGGACAGTGGGTGGACTGGCAGCAGCAGTGCTGTCAAGGCTCTATCCATTGGACATGGTCAGGGAAAGAGAAGGACTCGACGTGGCATGTGAGAGGTAGGAGTGATAGAAGGGAGAAGATGACGGAGAGTGTGTGAGGGACCGCCGCCCGTCTTGAAGTATACTAGGGTAGTGATTCCAAAGCGGGAGTAACGGCGAGATTGAGGTGGGTTTGATTACTAGGCATTCCTGTGGGGATGAGTCCAACACTGTCTGGGTACTGTCTAAGGACCCAGTCAAACATGAGTTTCCCATCTCGTTCCGAAAAAAAAAATGCTGATTGAGGACCAGTGAGTCCTGTTTCAGACCCTTTTTCTGCTAGGCTATCTGCTGTTTCATTGTCTTCAATTTTTTTGTATCTCGGAACCCACTTAAATATATGCCAGGGCTGAAACCAGTCTGGATCAGATGTCAGGGCAGGCTAAGAGTTCTAGTGCTGCTGTGTTCTTGTGGGGAGTATAAGGATCTATTGGCCGCTATACCCCCTTTCGATGTTCATTTGCAAGTAAATGTGGATAGCCTGGATTTCCACCTGAAATACCTAGTTAAGCTGAAACCTGTGTGATTGGTTATCACATTTTAGACTTCGTTTCATTAAAGGAGAAGCCACTAGAGTCTAGAAAAGTTGCAGTAGTATGCGCGTTGAAACGGCACATAACAATATCTGAACATCAATATCGGTCAAAGCCTTAGGCCTTAAGCCTTGACCGATATTGATGTTCAGCAGCTTCTTCGCGCATACGACTGCAACTTCTAGACTTTAGTGTCTTCTTCCTTAATGGAACGGAGTCTACTTCAAGTAGTCATGGTCAAAGCCAGTGCAGTGCATGAGGCGAAGTGTCTTGTCGCAGTCAGGCAAGCCTCTGAAATTTTGGTGGCACCAGATCAGCTCCCTTTGACGTCTTCGACCATGATTTTTACTTCACTTGTATAAAACCAGTGCTGTTCCATGGATTTAGTCTCATGTGTAACCTAACACCCATTAGGTATTAAGAAGGATGGTCAAAGTTTGGTATTTGAAAATTCACACCAATTGAAATTTACTTATTCATTTTTAGTTACGTAATATTCTTCTTTTCCATTAAGGCATTCAATGCTTACGCGTAATTTTCAAAACATTTCAAGCACCATTTGCAGAATATAGAATATTGTGATTATTCTTTTAGCTACATTCTAAAATATTTTAAAATCTATTACAGCTTACGTTTACGTATCTTTTGCAAGTATGGGAGTAACTGGTGGTGTACATCGACTATGGTCGCACAGATCTTACAAAGCGAAGCTTCCACTCCGTATATTACTAATGCTAGGTCAAACAGCAGCTCTACAGAATGATATTCTCGAATGGTCTAGAGATCATAGGGTACATCATAAATTTACGGATACAAATGCGGATCCGCATAATTCGACCAGAGGATTCTTTTTTTGTCACATGGGCTGGTTAATGGTGAAAAAACATGAGGACGTGAAGATTAAAGGAAAAACCATCGATATGAGCGATGTTGCATCGGACCCTGTCGTAATTTGGCAACGGAAGTGAGATTATATTTAATTATTATAAGCTTATCATTTGATATTTAGAAACAACAAACATCAAATTCCGAATAACTGATATTGATGTCCAATAAAAGAAGCATAAAGAATGCTCCTTTTAGTAATTTTTTCTATTCCCCTAATTTAAGAAGTTTTTTTTTTAATCTCCCTGTATTTTTTTTATTTTTGAAGCAAAAACAATTATCAAAAGTGCGGAAACGCGCTGAAACACATCCCTCCTTAGTGACGTCAAATAGCTTAAGAATTTTTGGCTTCCGCTATATACTCGTAATAGCATTTGGCCAGCACAGATTTTGATGCAATTTTTACAAATACTGCCAACATTATTCCAGGCTACATGACGTTGCCTCAAGATCGAACGAGTATTCAAACTACCATAATATTTGTTTTACTTTTCTACCAATCTCTATCAGGGCCGCGCCTAGCTTCAAATGTGCCCCTGGGCAAAGAACAAAAATAAGCCGAGGAGAAGTTTAGTGGCCATATAGTCTGTTTTCTGAACTAAAATGGTTTCATGATTTTCTTCATGTATATGTGTCCTAATCTAGATGCTGTTCAAGCTGTTTTGCAGCCCGAATAGTCCCATTCTTGCCAAGTTTAGTTGATGTCGAGATAAATGTCCAAGCAAATCATAAACTTAACTGAAGAGACATGTAAATTTCATTGCAATTGAAATAAGGATTAATATGTGTCAATATGGCCTTCGAAAATAGTTTTTGTTGACTAACTGTAACAATTACCATGTAATAAAATCAAATTTTCATATAAGCTTTGCTGAATTTATTTGTCGGTATGAATTTTATATATTTTTTCTCTTTTAGGTACTACAAGCCATTGGTTTTTCTGTTGAGCTTCTTTATACCAACTTTTATTCCTTATTACTTTTGGGGAGAAGACGCCATGAAGTCTTTTTTAGTGTGTATATTTAGAGTTGCACTACAGCTGAATGGAACATGGTCTGTAAATAGTGCTGCACACTTGTGGGGGTACAAGCCTTATGATCAGTAAGTACTTTTTAAATTAATAACTAGAGCACATTCATTTACGGTTGCGTTACTCTGCCCTTTCATTATTTACATAATACATTGCAAGCAGTAGGTGATGTGAACGATTACTGAAAAAACCTTCCAATTTGGAGGGACTGCCAAACAAGTGCGTACTTAGGGCAAGACAAATCTTTCGAAACTGAAAGCAAGAGCCTTGCTAATTTCGGACAGGAAGGGATCAGGTATATAACTGGCATCATCACTGGGCATTGCAGTCTTAACTATAATCTGGGCAAAATTGGGCTGGATGAGAACACAGAGAAGATCAATATAATGTCTAGCTGTTTAGATGTCTACAGTGTTTAGGAACTGCGTCTGTGCGCATTATTTACCAAAATAGATTCTACCATAATCAGCGGTATTCAATAATTTATTACTGTATATGATAATTTCTCTGTTAAAATTTTGTAGCGCAGACTTGTGAAAAGGTGCAGCTCATGCACTATAAAACCAATGTTCTATCATTTTTTTAGAACAATCACTGAATTATTATGTTGTTTTAGAACAATAAATCCAGTAGAAAATATATACGTCTCTACCATTGGATATGGCGAAGGCTGGCACAACTACCATCACACTTTTCCATGGGATTACAAAGCAGCCGAGCTTGGTAACTATACTTTGAATTGGACTACCGGCTTATTGGATATGATGTCTTACTTTGGCCAAGCGTACGATCTACGAACTGTATCAAGAAATTTAATAAGAAAAAGAGCAAATAGAACTGGAGACGGTTCGTGGAAAGATGGAAAGATCGATTTGAAGGCAGCTACTAAGAAAAAGATTGACGACCATTGCCATGATGATCAAGTTTGGGGTTGGGACGACAAAGATATGAACGAAGATGATAAAAAGGATGCTGAAGTATTTAATAAACAAAATTAACGTGATTAATGCGTAGCCAAAGCTTATTGTTAAAATATTTATTACCATCCATAAATTACGTCACATGTTAAAGGGGAGAGGATATTACCGCATTGTGACATTGTGTGACGAGGGACAAGAGGGGGTCGAAAGCTTTGTGACATCAGGTGTTAGAATTTAAAATCCTAAAACTTTTGTATCGTTAATTAGTTCCCTCAAAAATTCTTTTGTTTTTTGCAATTCCGAGACTAAAGTGTCACTTCTAGACCCAAGGGATTTAAAGTACCTACAAATAATAACATTAATCTTCATTTGTTGAATTGAATTGACAAGTAATTATTCACATTATTGCAGTTGACCAAACTAAATACACTAAATACATTATTAATATCAGAAATAGATGAACTAGTTGAACTAAGCACTATTAGTTCTTGAGTAATTGCTTCAGCAGCCCGATCTACGTTGAATTCTTCATTTTTATTCATTTTCACTGATTTTCTCTACGTTTACAATGGAGCCGTTTTGACAGTGACTTTATTTAAAATTGCCACAGAAGCAAACAGCATACTATATTTATTATGCTAGGGCTTCAAATGTAAGTAGTATTCTTTTATTAAAAATGTATGTAGAATTACCGGAATTGCAAAAAATAGCTTATACTCCTCTCGACTAAAGTGACTCATTTAATCCCTTAGGTGGATTGCTTCTCTCGGGCTGCGCTCTGCCCTCGGGAATCAAACTCCACCCGCTGGATTAAATAGGTCACTTCAGTCTCTTGGTGTATAATATATTATGACTACTTATTTTTAAATACAAGTATAAAATTGAAACGTGTGTTACGCCACATCAGGGGGAAGGGGGTTCTTAAAATGTGACAACCTGTGACAAGGACGGGGGGGGGTTGAAAAGTTCGTGTGACGTAATTTATGGATGGCCCCCAATTAGTTAGACCAATAACAGTAATTTTGTATATTGAGCATTAACAAGATAAGAAATAAAAAAAAAACATTATAAAGCAAGCAGGTCTAACGGTTTAACAAGTATTTTTGTCAACCAAGTTCCGGTTTCTTATACAATACTGTAGATAACTACAATTTTTTAACATATTGTTGATGATGGTGGCTCAAAATTATTTCAATTATCATTGTTAGATATTTAATTTGAATGATTTTATTTAATCTGAAAATATTTTTGTCTGTCAAGGTGAAAAAAATAAAATTAAATACGTTTCTATTTTCTTTTATTTAACATATTATAGCAGTAGAATTCAAATACACAATTATTGGCATAATAATGAACCAAAAAATTACTTCAATAAAAGTTTCTGCTTAACTCTCCATGTTACTTTCAATTATATCAAACAACGTATTCGTTTAAATACACACTTTATTCATAACAGTCAGATTGCACGACTAACAGCATCCCTAAAAATATTTTTACTCCAGGGCCCTTATTCTTAAGAGCACGGGAGTAGTTAGTATCAAGGGAGGGGTAAAGAAAATAATACATAAAATAACCCTCAAACCCAACCTCACCCGGCTATTCCCGTGTTTAAGAGACTAGTTAGAATCTCACCATGAGATTGGTGTATTACAGGTTGCGGGATACGGGAGAGATTCGATCAGATTCGATCACTCAGGGTTCGGAACGATAGAGAATCTCGCCTAAATGAGTGAGAAGCCAAGAAGCATACGTACTGGATATACTTCTTCCATTAATATTATCATTTTAAGAAAAATCTTTTTCGCTTGCAACTCTCACTATTTCTCTTTGACAATACGACAAATATGAAACTCTCATGTCTTAGTCAACCCTGCAATACATCTAATGGGAAGATTATCATTAGTCCTTTATAGACTATGAGCCCATGGGGAAAAAGTGTCGCGATTTGAAACAGCAGCAAACCCATTCAGAAAGATAGTTTATCATGCCACCATCGGTTCTAGCACTATGGCGTACATTTTCTCTTGTGCAGAAAAGCGCAGTGGAAAACTGAACATTTCATTTTTCACCCCCTGAAACCGTGATATGAAACTGTACGCCGTTTGTTACATTTGATAGTAGAACCATATGGGATCGGTCCAGACTCTATGGCGTTCAAAAATAATCGTTCGGAAAATCTAGGATACTTCTTAAAACCCTTATTTTTTATCCTCCGAAACCGTGATATGAAACTGTACGCCATTTGTTACATTTGACAGTAGAGCCATAGGGGATCGGTCCAGACTTCATGGCGTTTAAAAATAATCGTACGGAAAATCTAGGAAAATTTTTAAAAACTTTCATTTTTCACCCCCCTAAACCGTGATATGAAACTGTACGCCGTTTGTTACATTTGATAGTAGAACCATAGGAGATTGGTCCAGACTCTATGGCGTTCAAAAACAATCGTTCGGAAAATCTAGGAACATTTTTAAAAACTCTTATTTTCTACCCTCTAAAAAGGTGATTTCAAACTGTACGTCATTGATTGGGGAATTGTTTCTTTTCCGAGATTTTCCTACGCAAAAAAGGTCATTTGAAACTGTACGTCATTTAGTGCAATAGGTTCCTTTTAAAATAAAATAATATAATAAAATAATGTCATACAAAAATAATAGTGTGGATAGTCAAAAAACAAAATTTTCTAAAAATGTATGTAGGTACTATCTACAACTATTAGTTTTAGCATATGATTATTTTTACGCGGGAATTCTCATGTAAAAATGAATGGCATTTGTTACAATCAATTTTTTATTTATAAAGAAATTATTAAATCATGTCGTCCAAAAATATTTGTGCGGGAGGTCGAAAGAAAGTTCTTCCAAGCCGACTTGATTTAAAAATCGATTACTTACCGAAGAATAAAGTTATTATAGTCTTTTATATTTATATTTTATAATTTAAATTATATTTATTTCTGATAATAATAATAATTTTTTGTTTTGTTTATAGATGTAAAATTTCAATTTTACATTTGAATTTCAATTTCAACAAAAGTAATTTGAAGTAATTTTAATAAAAAAAGTAATGCACACAACTCTAATGTAAAAGTAGGTACAGTTTATGTTCTTGTGCCCGTTTGCATCGTTTGGAACTTAAGCACGCCTTTCGTAAGTTGCTCTTAACTTCAAAGCTGTGTTCGGAATGGTAAAAAGTGTCAACACTTTTGGCACTATTGACACTGTTGCTTTCATTAATTGGTCAAAGAAAATATAGTGCACACTATTATTACGTTCGGTAATACTTTGGGGTATTAATGGTGTAAACATGGTGGGACACCGTTTACTAGGTAGAAGAAGGTGGTGTATTAGGTGTTACACACTGATCACCCCATCCTTACACCATCAGCACGTGACTAAACTCTTCACTTCCCGAACACTACACTATCACCGCACCAAAAATCCATTCCGAACTCACCTCAAGAATACCTTAAGTTTTTTGCTTGTTGCACCGCTACAGCTCAAGCATTACTTAGTAAAGAACAGCTCAACGTATTGCGTAGGTACAAGGCAACACTGAAAAAATCTAGTAACCTATTAGTGACTTTTCAGATTTGGCTTTGTATCGAGTGACATTTAACTTCCACCTGCGTCAAATGTGAACGGTTGGTTAACCTGTAAATACGAAGAAAACAACAAACTTCAGAAATCAACAATGGTTATCAAATGACCAGCACAGGCATAAAGCCTAAGTGCTGCTTTGGTGTTGTAGGTTTTTCTTATAGAGTAATTTTTTATTTGAAAATCATTTCGAAATTTCAGAGCTACCTCTATCAATCCTGAATCCCGTAAACATTACTTAATCACTCGAAATACATAGATGATAAAGTAAAAATTCCTTCACTTAATTATACCTTTGATCAGATCGAGTGGAAACGATCTCAGGAAGTCGGAGTCTATTATTTCGACGATAGCGGGGAATGAACTTCAAAACTGTCATCCATAAAGAAAAGTTTCTCAGATTAAATCAGCTGTCAACCGCGATTTTAAACTGAGTCGAACTTAAGTCTAGGGTAGGGGATCTCTGAAGGCGCGAGGGTGCTGCCACATAGAGAGTCCCGTCAGTACTAAAATTTCTAATTTAGTGAAAACTGTAACGCCGTTAGTGGTAGTTGCAGATTCTTCCACATATATCAGCGCTGACAACCTAGCGTGTTATCTATGATCCTAACCTGACAACTGTCTGACAGCTGCAGATCAACGTTGATCAACGTTTTACAACGTGTATCGTGAGTTTGTCCGGTTTTCATTTTTAAAAACTATTTTTCTTATTTGTGTGTGTGTTGAGTATTCGTAGTTGGTTTTTATTGTTTATAGTGGAACTTTTATTTCAAGAGGCAATGTCGAGAATATGTATTGTGAAAGACTGTAATGTGAGGTGCCCAGTAAGCTCTATCTTTATAAAAAACACGTTTTATTAAATGAAAAGTGACAGATGTAGTTATTTTTCCATACAGCTTTGAACTTCCCAGCATTGTTGTTGAATATTTATTTTTCTTCATATTTGTCATTGAAATATGTATAAAAACGTTTCATTTATTATACACTTTTTTTATTCAATATAGTACAGGGTGTCTCATTATATTCTGACTGTTTTTAAGAGCTTATATCTTCGAAACGGTTCTGGATAATAAGATGCGGTTTCCACAGTTAGGTTTAAAATTACCGTGAGTTTTGTTGTGACACATTTATATAAATGTCGTACTTCCGGTTTACCCGCTAGAAATGTGGCGTATTTTCAGAATACAGTAGATGTAATTTTTTGATTGGGACACCCTGTATATTAAGCAATTTCTTGAAAGACGCATATTTTTACTTTTTATCGGTACCTTGAAGTTTAAAATCAGTGCACAGAAAGCGAAGTTAGATAACTTTATTTGGGATACTGTAATGATTCAGATATCTTATTAATGAATAATAACCAAGGAGGCGTTAATATGTCACATCACAAAAATATTGCGATCATTGACAGAACGTCACATTGTGTTAAAACCAGTTGTTACAAGATGGTATTTTGAACCAAAATGTTTGCTTTCAACAAGACGGGGCTCCACCCCATTATTCCAACATAGCAAGAGAATCTGTTTTACCAACAATTTGGAAATAATTGGATTGGTAGGACTGGTCCAATAGAATGGCCTCCAAATTCCGCAGACCTGACTGTCCCAAATTTTGTATGGGGATTTTTGTGAAAGATAAAGTCTACAATTCGATGCTGCTACTATTGAGGAATTTAAAAATAACATACGGCAGGTAATGGAAAATATTCCTCTTGAAATGCTGACAGCAGCATTTGACAACTTGGTTCGATTTTACAAATGTATAGACCAAGAAGGAAAACACAACGAACATTTGTTTTAGAGTGCCCTGAAACATGCTTCTATTTGTTTTTTACAGTTCACTTTAGCTAATAAAGTTCCAACTTTATATCTAAATCATTACAGTATCCTAGTTAAAGTTATCTAATTTCGCTTTCTGTGAACCGATTTTAAAGTTCAAAGTACTGTTATAAAGTAAAAATATGCGTCTTTCAATAAATTGCTAAATATACAGGGTGTCCCATTTAAAAAATTACATCTACTGTATTCTGAAAATACGCCACTTTTCTAGCGGGTAAACCGGAAGTACGCCATTTATATAAATATGTCACAACAAAACTCACGGTAATTTTAAACCTAACTGTGGAAACCGCATCTTATTATCTAGAACCGTTTCGAAGATATAAGCTCCTGAAAACAGTCAGAATATAATGAGACACCCTGTATATTAAGTATCAAGAACGGTAAAGGTTGTTTACCGGTCGACAGCAATGTTTGGAGGCTGAGCGTAGCGAAGCCTCCAATTTTGATGGAGACCGGTATCACCCTTAACGTTCGAAATGCTTATACCATTTTTTGCGCGATCGTATTGAAATAAACTTCGAATAAAATAATTTAAATTTCTTCGGAATGAACTAAATGTCAAAAGTGACATTTATACTTCTCGATCAGTTTAAAATATAATTCAAATTTCTTCGAAATGAGCGAAATGTCAAAAGTGACGTTCATACTTCTCGATCAGTTTAAAATATAATTTGCATTTTGGTGAAATTGTTTTCATGCTATTTATTACTTTTTATATTGGTCTGTTCGTTTCTGTTCATTAAAAAAATATAGATCTTATTTTTTTTTGTTCCTTTCGTGTAATGAATGAAGTAATATATTATTTAGGACCACTTAAATGTATGTAGGGCTAAGACGTCGGTAAGTAATTTACTTACCAACGTCTGAACGGTAAGTGAATCACTTACCGACGTGTTAGACTTAGAAACCAGTAAACACAACCTACCATCCTGACAACCGATGCTGTAAATAAACAAAAAAGATCGATCGCGCAAAAAAATATATAAACTTGATGTATATTGCTTTATTTTTCTCACTTCAGGCATTATGGTCCATTTTTTGACGCTTCATTTGATTTTACTTGATTATTTGATTTTTATTATTGTAATATCAATCTAATGTTGAGTAACTTTAAATCAAATATCAAAAAATGGACCATAAATGTCATTTTACAATAAAAGTAAAATTACGGTAATTTCGAATATGCCGCCAAAAACTGTAAAATTACAGGAATCGAAGCGAAGTTCACATTCATCACTTGTGTTGAGGTACTGACGGCACTCTCAAGGTAGCACCACCCGTACAAATAGAGGGCGCCACGGGTCAGTTTCCCATCTATAAGTATTTTTTTAATCTACGCTTAAGTCGACCAAATTGGAAACTTAATATTAAGGAATACATACTTATGGAGCGGTGCAACGCAAACTAGTCTTTTTAAGATTCACATATCACCAAAATTTAAGTCGGTCTTTTTCTCATAGGTATTGTATAGCCATCCAAATTAACAGCATGCCGCAGGATGTTCGATTTGTAGGTCAAAATAATTTAAAAAAGAAGATTGACCGTTGATCGTATGATTAATTTCAAATTATACGCCACTAACTGTTTGTCTGTAAACTTTTTATGTTTCGTTTTAGTCAGTTTTATTTTTTGATTGCATATTTTTATTAATTATATATGTTTATTCAATCTCTACCGATTCTATTTACGTATATTATACGGGAAAGAGCACATTAACAATTTGAAAAGATAATAGAAAGCGCAATGGTTTGAAGGTATTAGCCAACAAACAATGGGGATCAGACAGAAAAACCCTATTGATCATCTATAGGACACTTATTAGGTCAAAACTATACTACGGAGCCTTGGTATTCATCAGCAAGCCAAATTTTTTCAAAAAAACTAGATAAAATCCACAATACGGCACTTCAATTTTAGGAGCTTCCAGAACAGTGTCGGTAGAAAGTTTTTCTACTCCTATGCTATAGGTTGTTAATTGCCAATTTTCAGTTTCATAATGATACTCATTATAACACTGGTTTTCATTATAAAACTGAAAAATTGACCAATAGAAATCTAGATTTTCAAATACCCAAGTAGGTAGACCCAATATTTCCTGTAGAATGTTTGACAGTTTTCAAGAGATTCGTGTGATTTATGACAGTTTAAATATTTTGCGTTGGTTTTTAAAAGAAATGTCGAGCATTAGACCAAATATACTCAATGACCAAGGTAAATACATATTTGAACTTATCAATTTTTGTTTACAATAATTTATTACTAATTTTGTTTAACTGTAACATACCTATATACGCTTTATATGCTATTAGTTCAACCATGTGGTCCCGTAGCACAGTGTGGAAAGGTTCGAGTCCCGATTTATGCATTATTTTTATATTTTTTTTAATCAAATTTCTTCGTGGAAAAGATAGTGTATGTATTTGGCTCGTTTCGTATCCCGGTTAATGCTTGTGTATTGATAACCATAATTACATGATCGTTGCATAATATACCATTATATTGCGAGGCAGCAGAATTATTCCTTGAAGACAAAAGAAGGTACCTAAGACTGACATACGCGTTAACATGTGATGCTGATTCTAAAAATCAAACGTAGATTACAAAAAACACTGAATGACACTGACACTGACGCTTACATAAAAAAAGAGAATAGCAAGACCATTTTATAATCGATTACAATCAGATTTATCCTATCCCTACCCATTTGTCTATAAAAACTTACGAAGCTATCCACCATGTACCATGTACTGTGAAAACACCAAAAAATATCACAAGATTAAACAAGTTTAGTAAACATACAAGTCATCAACTGATATTACAAAATCTGAAGATCATCTTAGTGAATAAAACGAATTTATTCAAATTTACACAGATGTGTCAAAGTCTCATGAAGGAGTAGGAGCAGCAGTAATATTACCAATAACAAGGAGAGTGACCTTAGCCTTGGTACCAGGTCACCAAGGAATAAAAGGCAATGAAAAGGCCGATGAATTAGCCAAGCAGGGAGCAGCGAAGGTCATGCTAGGGCCAGAACCTTCCTGTGGAATTGCTAAATGCCTAAGTAAAGAGGGCATCCACAAATAGATGAACAACCAGGCGTTGCGCTGGTGGTATAAAACCCCAGGACAAAGGCACGCTAAGCTATTCCTTAAAAGCCTTTCGGCCAAACTGTCACGCGACTATGTCAAAGTCGAAAAACAAAGAAGATGATGGTGGGAATGCTGACCGTACATTGTAGACTGAGGAAGCATAGGCACACAATTGGCCTAGCAGATGACAGCCTATGTTGACAAGAAGAAGTCGAAACCGCGGAAAACATACTCTGTGAGTGCGAAGGCCTAGCAAGGGTACGGTTTCACTTACTCGGAAAAAAACCGAGGGCAGAGAGCTACGCAAGTGAGGCGGTATCCAGGCTAATAAGTCTAATAAAAAGAGTAAAGCTAGATATTATGTTAAATTTTTATAATCTTGGTATAATAAATATATGTTTAATAGATTTTGTTCAGTGAATTTTTATTTTATTTTTACTTTAAATATAATTACTGATTACTGGTATTTCATAAGCTTATTAGCTTTGGGCTCTTTCAACTTACTTCAATACCTTGGCTACAGCTCAATAGATGGCATGGACTTTTCAATTGAATTTAATATTAATTTTTATTTATTAATAATTTTAAAAACACACAGGATTATGAATAAGGCCTTTATTTTCGGCAAAATATTTTAAGGATAATCAAATAAGCATGGCATTCAAATTAGTAAACAATTTAATTACTTCAACATATAAAATATGAGGACATAAAATGGAGGAAATTACATTAATAAAATTTTAAACGTGCTTGCGCAGATATCGAAAAATAAGAAACGGACATTCGTTGTTCGTTGAAATACAATTTAAGGTTATATTTTGAATATTAGTAAGGAAGTATGATTTCCACGTGGAAAAATATGAAAAACTTAAGATTATTTGGGAACAATTGTGATGAACAATTTAAAAGTAAGTGAATAAATCTAATAACTAATTATATCACTTTTATAGGCGAATTTATGCACAAAGAAGTAGATTGTCTTACCACAATTTAATAGTTTCTATCCGATTTCAGTAATGGATGGAGCTATAAGGTTTTTGACCTGATGCAATCTGGTCAGGATTACAAAACTGTCTTCATGAAATTTGATTGCAAATTTCTAAAAATTTATCTGTCACAGGAGCTGAGGTTGATATATCCTTGAATATTCATTCTGGGAATAGCGGGACACAGGAACAATCCTAATTGATGCTGAATATTTTGTTACGGACAAAATATGTAATTTTCAATATAAGGTAGGTACGTTTTTATCTTATTGTTTCGCAACAGTTAATTTTAATTTAAAATTTATGTGGTAGGTACTTAATAATCTACAGTTTAGAAAAAAATCTCACCGATTTCTAAAAGGAATCAGGATGCATCGTTCGCCATTTTTTGCCAGAGAGAAATCAACAACCTTCTTTTCTTTTCTAAATTTATTGATAGTCCTCCCTCTTGGATACCAAAAGTTTACTTCCTGGATACCAAAAAGTTTCTTCTCCTCCCATTGGTGATAACTTTCAACAGGATCTTCTCAGGCAATTATTTTGATTGCCACTTTGATGTCATCAATCCATGTGACATTTTTACTTAATTAATTTTTGTTAAATTTTGTATACAGGAACAATCACAAATTAACTAATTTACAATGTAAATGCTAAATTAAAATATTGTTATTATTTCAAAACTATTGTACATAACTATAAAAGAATTTTTATTCGCAACAACATGAACAAATCTCTGAACTGTCATAAAATATTTGTCCATTCTAATGGATTATATCTATGATTCATGTATTGAACTTTAGATGACAGTTCAATATTTTTTTTTTTTGGAAATTTGACATACAGGGTGTTCTTTTTATAACTGTATATTGTTGGAAAGTGTATGCTTATTAAGAATGAAAATTTTATTACAATATATAGCTTTAAATATAGGAAGGACCACAATATATCTGAAAAGGTCGCAGTGGGATAGGACAATGAGCCTTACACATTACTATTCGAATGCAGTGTTTAACTATATGCATTATGGCTTTATGGCATTATGGTTTTCGTACTCACCTACTCTCCTAGTCCACTACAAACAATAAGCCAGACCTACCTACTGAAATCATAGCAGCAAAAATTCAAAGGGCACTACTAGAAAGCCAAAATGAAGACAAAGACATTGATTTTAATTACTAGGTTATATCGTGCAGATATCCCATACCCACTCAACTTATATATGTCGTGGCATATAGCCAGAGAAGTAGCTGTTGCTTCTTAGTGAACGGTCTGCTCTTTTTCAAAAATATACAGTTATAATAGTATTTAACTATATTATCTTTGACATCTAAAGGAAACTGTAATTAAGTAGATAATTACAGAACTAAGAAAATAGTATATTGTGCAACAAGTGGAGAAAGTTCAACTTTTCTCACGAGTGTGGAAGTTTGTGGCACGAGCCCGAAGGGTGAGGGACGCAAACACACGAGTGAGAAAAGTACTTTCCCCACATGTTGCACACTATACTTTTTCTACAACTGTACAAATTTAAAGAATACAAGTAAAGTAACTATGGCTAGTAAAACAAAAATAACACTAAAAGTATCCCATCTCTAAACTGTTAAATAATTTCATTCAAAATTATAGTTGATGGTGAAATTTGTACAATTTTGTATGGTCAAACCCGGAACGTCATTTCTTTACATTAAATTCTGTTATTAGAAACTACCTTTTACAATTTAAAAACTTTTAATATAATCTGACAGTTTTGTGACAACTAAGTAGGTATTTGAAGGTGACAGTGGCATACTAAGTTTTTGTCGATTTTATTTGATTCTCCATATAAATGTATGTGGCGTGGGCAAAGTGCCGTGGGAAAAAATCTTTCCCACGGCTTAGGCAAAGTGACACTTTGTAGTTTCGTAAATTGTGGGAAAAGAACTGTTTTCCATAGCAGTTGTAGAAAAAATATTTTTTTCTACTAGCGTGCGGAAAAGTCCACTTCTCCGCACTCATTTCAGTGCGGAAAGAGTCACTTTTCCGAACTAGTGCGGAAAAGTAAATTTGTCAAGTGTTTGGGGAGTATAACTGACATTTGAATATTTAAAATATATATTTGTATGCTTGTAGCTTATCAAATGACTAAAAAATTCTGCTATAATTTTCATTTGAAGAAAAACTTATTTTTTCTACTAACGTGCGGAAAGTGAATCTTTTCCGCACTAAAAAGCGTGCGGAAAGAGTCACTTTTCCGCACTAGTGCGGAAAGTAAATTTATTGACATTTGAGGAATATACTGACATTTGAATATTCAAAATATGTATTTTGTATATCCAAGTTTACCAAATGACTGAAAAATTAATAAATTTATTATAATGCTGCTATAATTTTTAATAAAAAAAAAACTTATTTTTCAATAATTTTTTGATGGCCTGGTATAAGCCTCATCAAATGAATGTCAAATAATAATAATTAATTTGTTGATATGTATATAATGAGAAATGTTGATTTATGATTACTTTTGGGTTCTTTCCGCATGCTAGTAGAAAAAATAGTGTACCTAACACGTGCGTAAAGTGACTTTTCCGCACGCGATTGCTGGCCGAACTCCGCTAAAGCGTCGTTCGGCCATCTGCAATAGCGTGCGGAAAAGTATCACTTTCCGCACTAGTTAGGTAAACTACTATTTCAATCTTTTTTCAATGGCCCCGGTATAAGCCTCATCAAATGAATGTCAAATAATAATGTTGGTATGTATTTAATTTATCTACTTGCGTGCGGAAAAGTTCACCTTTCCGCACTCATTTTAGTTTAGAAAGTGCCACATTTCCGCACTTGTGCGGAAAAGTAAAAATATCAAAAAAGTATACACATTTGTCATACAGTACCAAATTTGGGGGGAACCCGTCACCCCGAATTATATACGGGTCACAGTTTTCGGCGGTCTTCGGCTACCATATTGGCAGATAGTGGAGAAGGTATTACCAGTATTAAAAGATTGGGAGGCTGGAAATCGACGGCCGTGGCTGAAGGGTGTTTAGAAGAATCAACGGAAATGCGAAGAAAAATGTCTAGCAAGATATTATCCATCGACAGCGAACATGCATATGGGGCTACTTCAACAACAATTTTGTCACAACCAGTCTCTCGACACAAGAAATCGAAGCAGCAATAGATTCACAAACCGATCTTATTGAGTCAAAAAATCTAATAGCATCAGCGATCCACTTACAGAATGTATCAAATTGCCAATTTATTATCAATATGAATCATAAGTAGTAAAATATGTTGTAGTTTCTCTTTATGCTTCAATAAAAGTTAATAAAATTTCAATGTTGTTTCTTTATTTTTACCTGTTCCGCACGTTCGTAGAAAAATAGCGTTCCTTTCTCGTGCGGAAAGTGTCTTTTCCTCACTTGATTGCTTGGCCGAACTCCGCTACGCGTCGTTCGGCCAACTGCAATCGCGGAAATATACTATATTTAGGTCCGATTTTGCATTCTGTTCAATAATAACAATTGCTTGCTAGTTTAAAAAAATTAAACTAGATGTGAAAACAATATGCCGTGGCTTTACAGAATTTCGTATGCCGTTAGGTTAGGTTTAATGGTATCTAAAAATACAAATATCAGAATAATTACATTAAATTATACTTCAACTGTTCTGAAAATATCTTCTGATAATAACAATCGCTTTCGAATTGATATTCAGCTCATTTTCGTGTAAGTCTAATGCGGTCGAGTAATTAAACCAGTAATTATCATAGTCCGATAGAATTATGACTTGAATGAAGTATTGAAATGATTTATAAGTGGTTCCAATTCAGTGATGTGGAAAAATATTCATCATTTTAAATTCTTGGATGAAAAATTTGTGCTTGGAATAGGATACACTAAAAAGAATGTATGGTATTACTCATGTAGGCGCGGCGTTAAAAGCGAAACGATTTCGGGAACTCTGTCCTGTAACCTAGAAATCTATCTAAGTTTGAAATCAGTTTAAGGCATTCCTTAGCTTCGAAATAATCCCTTAGCCTTTGACCTACCATTCCAGTACCCAACAACGCACCGAAACAGCGGAACACCACGGGAAAGTGCACCGAAATCAAGAAGAGCTCCAATAAAGGGCAAAAAAAAGTTGCCAGTAAACCGTCGCAACAAGAGAGCTCCAGACAAACACAAAAAACGTACAACACCTATACAGAAAAATACATGCAGGTTTTTTGTGGTTTCTTTGCATTTTAATTGCCACAATGTTCGGAACTGCGATACATTGTTGTAAATCATCAAATGGATCTCATAGATACCAAAAAAAGTCCCTACCACGATCGCAAATTCACTTATCTTTTCAAGCCAAATCCCGAAGAGGACTTAAATACTTGCTCAAAGAGTTTTCTATAAAGATTTTTTGGGCTATTTATACACCTGTTGAGATTTTACCATGTTTTTATCAACTCGCTTCTTCTTGTATATCTGTCCGAGTATAGCTTTGTTACTTCGTTATTTTCCGATGGGATAGAGACTTAACATTTTCAACATAATTCAGAATTCGATTACAATGAAATAAAATATGGGAAAAATTAAAAAAAAACGGTGAAATATTGATAAAACGTCACTTCTCCAGTTTTGATATACATCAGATATACATCAAGTGGTCTGAATATAACAGCTTAGTCTTTGTAGCTGAGTGATACAGAGGTTTGGGTGGGAATAGGTTTCGAATCCTGAGCACGGTGATAGTTCTATTTTTTTAGGTTCCTGCACAAAAACAAAATTTTATTGAACTCTATTTAGTGGAAAAATTACTTTTCCTACGATCACATAGGAAAGTGACATATATCGCACTGTCTAGTGCGCCTTTATTCATACGCGTACGGAAGTCCGAAGTCAGAAGTCCGATGTTGTACCAACTAATCCAAATCACCTGTTCTAATAGTAGGAAAATGTAATCATCTTGAAAAGTATCCATGATAAGTATGATGAACAATAATAATTTCACTTTCAATTTTTACAATTATCCAAACAATTAATAATTGTAATAACCTACCTATATAATATAGTTAAACTACTTGAATTTTGTCACTATTGATAGTTATTGTTAATTTTTAAATCAATTATGTTGACTAATTGTAACATTTTGTGTGTTAATATGACAGATGTTGATTACACATTATTTGGTGAAATTATCACGTGATGAGTATCACATATTTATTTATCTAAAAAATTTAAACCATTGAAATTTTAATTGCGGATATAATCGAATATAAAGGATTTACAATGGAAGTGAAATTTTCTGCATGTCTCTTTCATTATCTCATGAAAGTATTTAAAATTAAATACAGCATTCACACTCACAATACCTACTAAAAAATCAATAATAAACGAACTAAAAACTGAAATTTGATAATAATAATAATAAACGTGGGGCTCCATTTTTATAGGACTGTCGCATGTGCCCCACGTTTAACATTATAATTTTTTTTATTTAGTACGTTTAAAAACGTGTTATATTGAAAAATAAATTTATTTCATTCATTTTCAGAGTATAAGTATACAAAATTATACGTACTCTCACATATTTGCCTTTATTATTAAATTTATGGAACTGCTAGCCTCCCGCTCGTGGTTCGCACGAATAATTAAATAGATTAATTTATTTTTATAAACTTCGATCTGTCATGTGTATGTGTCATGTGTATGTGT
>CAJUYH010000533.1:45718-63843 GCA_910591685.1 Galerucella tenella | reverse complement strand
AAAACAGTTAGTTTCATTTAAAACCATATGAATTATTTAAGGTTATCAACTGAGACAAAGCTTTGTTGCGACAATCTAACACCTGAAATGACCAGACAACTTTTCCTCTTATTCAATCGAAATACTTTAGACATTACTTTTGTTGATTTTCCTCTAATTTATCGCAATTTTCATTCCCTAATATCGAGAAATTATTTGAAGAACTAAATATGTAAATTATCGATGATATTTACTTGAATATCTTCATTTTTAGGGAACTTTCCATTTAAAACGCTTTTACTATGCTTAACTATCTCCTCTAAAATAAAATTCAATTTACTCTGAAATCCCATGTCACTGAGCTCTCGTCGCTCACGGACATTATAAATAAAAGTACGATAATTTGGGACATTAACAATCAAATACAAATAGTTGAAAATTATTATATAAGAGAAAAAATATAAAATAAAATACCAATCATACACATAAACAGATTGTAACCTTGAAGTTTACAAGAAAAATTCCAAACCTATCCTTGAGATTCAACGTACTCTGGTAGACTTCTTATTTCTCTTTTCATATTTTTTCTGTAGGTCCAACCTAACTGTAGTACAAGAACTGCTACTATGATGCATATCAGGGTCTTCACTTCAAAGTCGACTTTCAACTGCTCTTCTTGTACGAAAAAAATACTGTTAACGACTCCATTCTCTTGTACCTGTTGCTTCGTCGCTCTGCCTCCCATATACCCCATACATCCACACGTTTCCATCTTAGTTTCTCTCAAGCTTTCCAATGACATTAACTCAAGATTATTACCTTGTATGCTAATGGGATATTGCTAAGACCACTGGGAAGTACTGTTCAATAATGATTTATTACGATAACAATGCAGCAGCCTAACACAAAATTCAAACAAGCTATACAAGGAATTTTCAAAAAACAAGAGCATCAGGCACACTTCAATCTTTTCAACCTCAAGCCTTGAAAAGACCTGATTATAACAACAAAAGGACTAATAATAACAATTACATTATCAACTATCAGTCACACAGCTAATCAACATCCTACTATTGTCTCTCCATTCTCAATTACTCATAATAGTTTGATGTTCAAGCCATGAAGACCCAATTTAATAAATAGAAGGAGGAGGGCTCATTCGCCAAAATATGAAAATATACTCATGCAGTTTTTACTGACAGCATGCTTGAATATAGTAGTTTACCTAACCAGTGCGAAAAGTGATACTTTTCCGCACGCTATTGCAGATGGCCGAATCAGCGGATTTTGGCCGGCAAGTGCATGCGGAAAGTATCACTTCCGCACTAGTTAGGTAAACTACAACCATACAAATATATATTTTATATATTCAAATGTCAGTATACTCCCCAAAAACTTCACAAATTCTCTTTCCGCATTAGTGCGAAAAATTCACTCTTTCCGCATGAACAGAGTGCGGAAAAGTGGCCTTTTCCGCACGCTAGTGGAAAAAAAATATCAGGTATATTTCGATGCACGAGTGTTATTCGGAAGAATATTTCTCGAATAGAACAAATGAAAGTATTGTATTTTTGGGTTTACTTTCATTCACTTTTTCTTGAATAGAACTCAAAGAATTTTGTCCAAGTCGCAACATTTCAATGAATTTTGAAATTTGGCATGTGTCACAATGACAAATGCGCAATTTGAACACTCGTTACTATAGTTACGGACCTACAGGAAAATTTTCGATAGCCAGCGGGATTTTATCGGTAGCTAGCGGGATCTTATCGGTAGCTGGCGGGATCTTATCGGAAGTAATTACACAAGTGCATCAAAATTACCGATAATTTTTCATGAAAGCATGTTGTCTAATAACTGCAAGAGTTTATTTTTATATTTTGGCGAAAGAGCCCGACTCCTAAGGAGGAGGGCTCTTTAAACAAAATATGAAAATACCCGAATGAAGTTTTTACTGATAACATGCTTGAATGAAAATTTATCAGGCCTATTATGATGCACGGGTGTAATTCGGTAGAATACTTCTCGAGTTGAAGAAATAGAAATATTGTATTTTTGGATTCAATCTCGGTTACTTTTTCTGGAATAGAACTCAAAGAATCTTGTCCAAATCGCGACATTCCAACGAATTTTAAAATTTGGTATATGTCACAACGACAAATGTGCAATTTTAACACTCGTTACTATAGTTACGGACCTACAGGAAAATTTTCGATAGCTAGCGAAATCTTCTCGATAGCTAGCGGGATCTTTTCGATAGCTAGCGGCATCTTTTTGATAGCTAGCGACATCTTATCGCGATAAGATCCCGCTGGGCTTCATCATACTAATCAGTATGATAAATGTTCAAGACTTTCGATTCTAGGACTTTAGTATAGTATGTTGAGATATTATTGAATTCCGGGATTTGTTCCATTCGGGAAATATTCAACCGAATTACACTCGTGCATCAAAGTAAACCTGATAATTTTTTATTCAAGCGTGTCAGTAAAAAATGCATTCGTTTTTTTTATATTTTGTTGAAATATGAGAATAAACTCATGCAATTATTAGACAACATGCTTTTATAAATAATTATTGGTAATTTTGATGCACTTGTGTAATTACTTCCTACAATTTTAGGCAGCTTTATATTTGAAAATAAGTTACAATGTTACATAACTCGGTGCCAGATCTAAGTAATGCTTTTTTTTCTATAGAATTCAATTGGATTTGAATTGCCATCTGCTCCACTTCCCTATAGAAATATAACGTTGTAATTCATCACACACTTTGTAGTTTTCATTATAGTTGAATGCATTTGTTGAGATCTGTTTGAGTTCAAAACGTACTTTGTCATATCAATAATTTTATTTTCAAAACCAGTTGAAAATGTATGAAAATTATAAAAAAAAACTCGAAATACCCGATCAGCGAACACTCTATTCTTCCCTGTCTTGGATTACATATTTGGCGTTACATTCAACAACCAAATTATTATTCCTGTTGAGAAGGATCGACAGCATACGATAAATCCTGATTACGTATACAGCATGGTTTCCGGCTGGAATGTCCTGCATATTGAATAACAAGACGAATAAGTCTGTGCGAATGGAAATAACATAATTGATGGGCTGAAAAGTAGTGGTATATTTCATTTTTCAGATCCTATACTGTATTTAATCATGTGAACGAGATGCCGAGAGAAATTGAAGAATCTAAATAAATTCAAACAATACCTGTTCTGATAACCAGAACAATGTGTGAACGCACCCTTTGGTGTCCCATGACCGGAACGTGCCCTAATTTTTGAGATAAAAAAATAATATAGTGTGCAGTGAGTTTTTTTGACAACATATGTCAGATGAGTTTTTTCGATATTTTTTTAAGTCATTTATTTTGAGAGTTGTTAATTGAAATATAATCAATAAAGTTGATTATCAAACTATACAGTCCACATTGAATTTACGTACCCTTCGTGTCCCAAACACGAATTGGTCCTTCGAGCCGGATTTTGAATCTTGAGACTTTTGGAGGTACTAGCTACTTATTGAAAATTGAGAAAAAGAGTGCAAGGAGAAAGTGAAGAGAACATACTTAAAACAAGGTAGGAGCTAACCGATTTTGTCGCATGTCGCAACGTCTTCTGCTTTAAAATCTTCGAGGAAATATTCAAATATTTCATAATATCAAGATTATCAAAGGTTAGGTACTTATGGAGGTCTTATTTACTACTACTAACAGGGCGTCTGTCATTTTGACGTTTATCCAGATCAGTTGGAATTCGAATGACTCGTAAATTGATCCCGAGCCCTTCTCCGTGGTAGTGACATTATTAAAATTATGTATATATATAAACTATTTCTTTCCATTCGTTAAAGTACAAAAGTAGAAATAATTTGACCATTGAACATTGATTTAGAATTTAAGTTTCATTCAGTACTCGCTTTGTATTACTTACCTAACTATTGAACAGGTTGTAAGTGCTTGTTCAAACTCTGTTTCTAACAATACGCTCGCATATTTTTGCGAATTCATCATTTACACAGTACCTTTTGGAAAAATTGATGCACAATAACAACAATTCAAAATTTAATATTGTTATAAAAATTTTTATATTTTAATATTGCAATCTTAAGCTACAATATTGTATTGACTTTCTTTGTATATAATAATTGTTTATCATGGATGATTTTATTAGAAAACGGGCCACAGCAAAGGGCTGTATGACCAGAATTGAAAACTGGTTTACCCAAAATGCAGATAGTACTATTATACAGGAGCTTGAAATTAGGTTAGATGGACTTGAAAAAGCATTTACAAAAATTTGTGAACTTCAAGATGAAATTGAATGTTTAACACAAACTGATGATCATGAAGAACGAGATACATCAGAAAATAAATATTATGGCCTGAGATCTAGAATACAAGCTAAGATTGATCAATTAAAAATACTGGGAAATGTTTCTTCCCCTTCACAATCTCCTAATATTACTTCTAGTGTTTCTCGTTTAACTAAGCCTCAGTTGAATATTCCTATGTTTTTTGGTGATATTACTACTTGGCGCGGTTTTTATGAGCTTTTTAAGAACTTTATTGAAGATGATGATAGTTTAACCAATATTGAAAAACTAATCTACCTTAAAACTTATCTTAAAGGCGAACCCTTAAACTTAATTTGTAATTTACAATTGATCAGTGATAACTTCGATGTAGCCCTTAAGACTCTAAAGGATAGATATGACAATGAATTGAACATAATTTACGCATACATAAAAAATTTAATAGACGCTCCTGTTTTAGGTAAAAATAATTCTATGTCACTTAGAGATTTTGTTACTCTTTTAAAACAAAACATGGACGGTTTAAAAAACTTAAATGTCAATGTAGATCAATGGGATCTAATTCTTGTGTATATGTTTTCTCAGAAACTTGATGTAACTACCCGTAAGTCCTTTGATTATGAAATGGGTACAAACGTACGCCCGACTTTAAAATTACTTTTTGATTTCCTTGAAAAACGCTGTATCATTTTCGAACGATCAGCTATTCCGGATTTAAATGCTAATAAAAATAAGGTACATCACAAGGTTCATTTTGTTCAAAATAAAGGTAGCAATAAAGAAGAACAAAAGGTATTTTCTTCTCAAGCTAATAATTCAAAATGTACATACTGCAATTTTATAGGACACAAAATTTATAAATGTCAAAAATTTATTAAATTAATTCGCTCTGAAAAGTATAATTTTGTTAAAGATAAAAAACTTTGTTACAATTGTCTAATGCCCAACCATGTAACTGACAATTGCACATCACGTGGTTGTACAGTTTGCAATTATAAGCATCATACTTTATTGCATCCGGTTAGTCGATTTTCGCAGTCTGAAAATAATTCAAACTCAAACTCTGAACAAACAGAACAGCATCGAACCCACCATCAGAATTCAACTGCAATAGAACCACTTACACCTCAACTTGTACCAAATAGTTCGAATAATAATTCTTCATGACTAGCACCCATACAATCCACTATACAACAAACAGTTTTGTCAACTTCAGCCTTAAGTGGAGAGACACTTTTGGCTACAGCAATGGTAACTGTGTTTGACAAAAATGGCTGCCCACTAAATGTTAAGGCAATTCTTGATTCTGGCGCTACCACCTCTTTATTGACAGAATGCTTACTTCAAAAACTTGGATATACACCTGAAATAAGACAAATTCGAATTGACTGTGTTGGTAGCACTGTCACAAACTCAAATAGGATTGTAAAATTGACGATTCACTCGAACGTTGAGAGAAATTACTTCTTTGATGTGATTTGTACAGTTTTAGACAAAATTACTAATCGTTTACCTTCATTTTTGCTTAATTTGGACTCTGTTTCAATTCCTAAAAATATCAGCTTGGCTGACCCTTTGTTTTTTACTCCCTCGCACATTGATTTACTGCTTGGTGCAGACGTCCATTATCAGTTGTTAAAGGGAGGCATAATTCGATTACATGAAAGGTTTTTGACACTCGTTGACACACATCTAGGCTTCGTGATTGGTGGTCCTATCCCCAATCAATTTATCTCATATGAGGAAAAACTTGACAACGCACAATCTCGATTCGAAACTTGTATGTTTACACAAATCCCAGCGGACACTTTACTCGAACAATTTTGGACTCAGGAAGAAATTACTCCCCAAGAAAGAATAATTAACCCTGATGATGAAATTAGAGAAACAATATTTCGTCAAACAGTTCGAATTCTTCCTAACGGGTCTTTTGAAGTGACACTTCCTTTGAAAGGACCAAATGAACATTTAAAACTAGGTGATTCCTTTAATATGGCTCGAAAACGATTTCTAAATCTCGAACGACGCTTTGTGAAATCTACTGATTTTTTTCTTAAATACAAGAAATTTATTGATGAATACATCTCCTTGAATCATGCTAAATATGTTCCTCTCGACCTTTTTAATGCCAATGGAGAAAACAAGTATTTTTTGCCGCACCATTGTGTACTTCGATACAACAGCCCTACCACTAAGCTCAGGGTAGTGTTTGATGCTTCGATGAGAAGTTCAAGTGGGTTTTCATTAAACGATATTATGCTAAAGGGCTTTCGTGTACAGCCTGAACTTTTTGATATACTTACCCGGTTTAGAACTTCTAAATTTGTTCTCATTAGTGATATAATCAAAATGTTCCGTTGCATTCGAGTTTCCCCCAAACAAACATTTCTTCAAAACATTTTATGGCGTGATAACTCAGAACAACCCTTACAATGCATTGAGCTGCTTACTGTTACCTACGGCACTAATAGTGCGCCTTATCTAGCAACTCGTGTTCTTCAAGAACTTGCAATTCGAAACAAAGACAAATATCCTCTAGCTGCTTACGCTATTTTGCATCAGACATACGTTGATGATATACTTGCCACCTGTGATTCCTTGGAGGAGCTACAGGAAACCCACAAGCAGCTTGTATCATTGCTTCAATCAGCAAATATTCAACTTCATAAGTGGTGTTCGAATTCCAAGGAATTTGTTAAGGAAATTTTGAAAACCAATATTTCTCCTAGTTTTCAAATGTATGAAATCAAATGCGAAAATGACATTAATAAGGTTCTAGGAATCTCATGGAATTCGAATTCTGATGAGTTCGCCATTACACTACCAAAGGTTGTTGATAAGGTCGTCGCTACTAAAAGGGAAGTTCTTTCCCAAATAGCGCAACTATTTGATCCGTTAGGTTTTGTTGCTCCTATTATAATTGTAGCAAAGATTATAATGCAAAAAATTTGGTTGTCTAAAATTGACTGGGATGAAAATCTTAAAGAAGATCTTATGTCTGAATGGACAGTATTTGTTTCCAATATTCCCAAACTGGCCCATTTAAAAATTCCGAGAAACTTATTTCTCAATCATAGCATTTTCAGAATTGAACTTCATGGATTTTGCGATGCTAGCCTTAAGGCATATGGCGCTTGTATCTATGTTAGAGTAATTTATTCAACCAAAACTTCTTCTTGCAATTTAGTATGTGCAAAAAGCCGTGTTGCACCAACAAAAACCATTTCAATACCTCGTCTTGAACTCTGTGGAGCCGTTCTTCTATCCAAGCTTATGAAAAAAATAATCAACGTCTTCGAAAATAAGTTTCATTTTGAAGGTATCCACTTGTACACAGACTCCCAAATTACTTTGTGTTGGCTGCAATCTCACCCTTCTAGATGGTCTATATTTGTCTCCAATAGAGTATCGGAAGTACAAAAAAATACGTCAAATTATCACTGGCAATATGTAAAATCGTCTGACAATCCCGCAGATTTGATATCTAGAGGAATGACACCTAATGAAATTTTGGTTTCAAATTTGTGGTTTCACGGTCCGGCGTTTTTGAGTGGTCCCAATTTAGAACTAGAGGAATTTGATCTGGGAAAAATATCATTACATGATATTCCGGAGGAACGAAAAACTAAAACTGTTTTACTTGGTCATAAAGTGGAGGATACATTAACCTTTTGGAATTCTGTATTTGGAAGAAGCTCTTCTTACTCAAAATTACAACGAGTAATTGCCTTCGTTTTTCGCTTTGTTAATAATTCAAAGGATAAATTCAAAGGATTTGTAGGCCCTCTTAAGGTTGAGGAGCTTGATAAATCCCAAAAGTTTATTATTAAGGTGTTACAAAAATCAAATTTTTCGACTGAGATTCAAGCATTGAAATCCAATAAGACCATTTCGAACAAGGCCATTCTTCGATTATCACCGTTTCTCGATGACAATGAATTAATGAGAGTTGGAGGTCGTCTAGCCTACGCAAATCTGCCCTATGCACAAAAGCATCCAGTTCTACTTCCTTCGAAAAATTTGGTCGTATCATTGATGCTAAAGGCAGAGCACCTTAGATTGGGTCATGGTGGGGCACAGTTAGCATTGTCGAATTTTCGATTAAGGTTTTGGCCTCTTGGAGGTCTGTTAGAGATAAAACGGATTATTCGCAATTGCGTAACTTGTTATCGTTTTAAAGGCCGATCAAGTCAACAGATCATGTCGGATCTTCCTAGAGATCGAGTAACTCCATCCAGGCCCTTCACAAAGGTCGGAGTTGACTTTGGTGGTCCTTTTTTTGTGAAATCTTCAATTTTAAGAAAAGCAACTTTAGCAAAGGCGTACATTTCTGTCTTTGTGTGCATGGTTACAAAGGCAGTACACATTGAACTTGTTTCCAGTTTATCCACTGAAGCCTTTATACTAACTTTAAAAAGATTTATATCCCGTCGCGGAAATCCATTGGTTATCTATAGCGATAATGCAACAAATTTTTTGGGTTCAAGCAACCAATTGAAGGAACTGCACGATTTTTTCAATAAAAAATCAACTTCAAACGAAATTGAGACATTTTTATCGACTAAAGGAATTTCCTGGAGTTTTATTCCTCCCAGAAGCCCTCATTTTGGCGGATTATGGGAGGCATCCATAAAAAGTACAAAATATCATCTGTATAGAATTGTTGGCAATTCAAATTTCACGTTTGAGGAGTTATCTACTATTTTGTCACAAATAGAAGCGATTTTGAATTCCCGTCCTTTACAACCGATTTCTTCTGATTCCAACGATTTGACTTGCCTGACTCCTGGACATTTTTTAATAGGTGAAAGTCTAACAGCATTTTCCGAAAGGGACTTCACCGAAATCCCCGAAAATCGACTCTCTAGATTCAAACGATGCACTCAGGTCCATCAGTTATTCTGGAAACGATGGTCCAAAGAGTATTTAAACTTGTTGCAAGCCAAACAAAAATGGTTAAAACCTTTTAAAAACCTAAAGGTAAATGACATGGTTTTATTAAAGGATGAATCTCGTCCATTAGAATGGCCTCTGGCACGAGTTATCGAAGTTATTCCTGGTCAAGACAATAGGGTTAGAGTCGTTAAGATAAGGACAAGGCACGGAGTGTTTACTCGATCGATAACAAATGTATGCCCATTGCCTTATTGTAACGATCAAGATTAATTGAAAACTGTAATTTTGTATTTTTGTATTAATTGTTAACTTTAGAACTATTTAATTTGTATACCTATCTGTTGATTTTGTGTTAGTTAAAAGTAGGACTTTCAACCGGGGGGCAGGATGTTCTGATAACCAGAACAATGTGTGAACGCACCCTTTGGTGTCCCATGACCGGAACGTGCCCTAATTTTTGAGATAAAAAAATAATATAGTGTGCAGTGAGTTTTTTTGACAACATATGTCAGATGAGTTTTTTCGATATTTTTTTAAGTCATTTATTTTGAGAGTTGTTAATTGAAATATAATCAATAAAGTTGATTATCAAACTATACAGTCCACATTGAATTTACGTACCCTTCGTGTCCCAAACAATACCTTCACATCCTGCCTATACAACAATGAAAAACTGAGCGCACCATTCAATATGGAGCATTTTCAAAACATCACGAGAACTGTCAATCGGGGTTAACATTGATCAGATTTGATCAAGTTATATCAACAACAACCATTTTGGTAAGGCGTATTTTGCAATTTTCTCTTTTATTGTTGGTATTAACTGCCTGGTCTTGAATTGCCATCATAAATCTTTCTGCTTCTGGGAATAATGCCATATCAGAATAAGTGTATTTGAAGCTTCCTTGTCGATATAAGGTTGATGGAGGTAATGTTCACCTATCCCGAGCGTCGGTAAACGCAAATGGGATTAGGCTCAGAGGTCGTATATTTAGAAATTTACAGGCAGTGTGACAGGGTGACAGCATTCTGCAGATCGATGTAAATATTTTTGTGGAGACCTAGTTCGGTGAGGCTGTCTTGTAGAGTTTTGGGTATAAGTCCTGTAGATAAAACGATGATCGGTACCATCTCTAATTTCTCAGCATGCCACATCAGTCCTACCCCATTTAAAGATCGGTGTATTTTGCAATTTTCTCGTTGTATTTGCCTAGAATATTAGGTAAGCTTTTCTATCCACAACTACAATATTAGGCCGGTTATTCGTCACCCGTGTATCGATGATAATGAACCTATCGTAGTATATAATCAACATTCTTAAGAACCGAATGTGAATGGTACTTGTAATAAAGGGTATAGTTGTTAACTAATCCAGACTTTTTGGCCAGCTTCTGATGTCGACCATGAAGCGCTTTCTGGGCTCACTCCGCCTGTTGGTCAGAGTCTGTAACGATTCCAAGTTTCTCATCAGAGCTCACAAGAGTCAAGGGGGAATGGGATTTATCTGCTTCTGCGACCAGCTCATGCAATTCAGATGTTTGAGCTTTGCCAATGAAGAATTCCTAAAGTTTAAATATTTGTTCGTTATGTAAATTGACTATGTCCACTAGAGCTCTTCCTCCTTTTTTCCTTTGTGGTGTTGTCCTGATAAATGATGATGTTGGGTGGTGATATTTGTGTTTGGTCATCTTGGTACGCGTTGTTCTGTGAATATCGTCCGGTTCTATTTTCATCCACTTCAGGATTCCAAATAGTATTGTCAGGATCGGTATGGCGTGGGTGTTAGTTGCTTTAGCATTATTATAATCATTATCCTTATTATCCCAATTATACACTTGCTCAGCCCTTGCTGGTAATATTCATTGCTCAGCCCTTGCTGGTAATGTTCACCTATCCCGAGCCTCTGTGAACGCGAATGGGATTAGGCTCAGAAGTCACATATTTAGAAATTTACGGACAGTGTAACAGTGTGACAGTCTTCTGCGGATCCATGTATGTATTTTTGTGAAGACCTAGTTTGGTGAGGATGTCCTGTAGAGTTTTGGGATTTAGTTACGTAGATGAAACGATGACCGGCACCACCTCCACTTTCAATGCATGCCACATCTGCCATACCTCAGTTGTAATTTATCAATTATTATTTTCATTATCATCCATTTGTTTTAGCGCATTTATCATTTCAGCGGTCATATCAGATATTTTGCGGATTGAGGATATAGTGAAAATTAAGCACAGGCAGGGCTTTGTGTATATAGTATCATTTCTGGTCGTTGAAACAGTTAGTAGGTAGTGGATATTCGTACCTAGTAGAGAGAACATTGTTGAAAATCCATCGACCAACTGGTTGTCATTTTGTTTTATTGTTGGGTCATTTTGGGGTAGATCCAACTACTTCTATTAGAAAAGAAACTGTGATATCAATAGGCTCAATACATAAGGTAACAAAAGTTAATAAGTTCCATCCCTATAAATTGCAAATACTTCAAGAACTGTACGGAGATGACCTGGATTTAAGAGTGCAATTTTGCGAAATAATGACAGAACGGATTAATAATTCACCCAATCTACTAAAAAATATTTGCTTCTCGGATGAGTGTACTTTCTTTCTAAATGGTCGAGCGAATTAGCAAAAGTGTCGTTACTGGTCAGATGAAAATCCCCATCTATTCCGGGAAGGTCATACGCAGTACCCAGAAAAAATAAATGTTTGGGCGGGGATTTTACGAGTAGGCAACACCATAATAGGTCCCTTTACCGGGGAGCTGTATTTTGATATGCTTCGAAACACAGTTGACGTACTGATCACTGAATCGTTAGAAAATCAAATTGATCAGCAAGAAAATCTTTTACTCCAAGAAGACCAAATACTCTTTCAACGCAGCGTAGTGCGCCTGCGCACTACGCTAGGCCAGTACGTGTTTGGTTGAATATCACATTCCCTGGTAGGCTAATAAAAAGAAGAGGGGCAGTAGAATGGCCACCAAGATCCTGTAATCTCAGTCCAAATAACTTTTTTTATGGGGTTATCTCAAACAGTAGTTTAGAAAACTGAACCACCAAACATTGACGATTTAAAAACTTGTATAACAGCTGCGTGTGTGGGGCTATCAGGCCAGAAACTTTTCAAAAATTGCGCGAGGAATTTCATGACCGTCTTTTTCATTGTTTAGAAAGAAATTTTGAACAATTAATAAAATGACATTTTGAGCTGATGAGAAAATAAATAATTTTTTTCAACTGAGTGGTTTTTGATCCTCAATTTTATCAAATCTTACCCAATTTTTGAAACAAATGCATCGCTGTATTGACAATGAAAGGGGCTTTTAAACTATCCATAACAAGTGGGGTATTTGTATTTGAGTTTGTGAACTTGGGGTTGCTAGGAGTTAGAGGGATGAAAATATTAAAACCACTTGACCGTCAAAAAAGCTCCCCCGAAAAACAAAAATTGACCTGTCCCTGCGACTATTGCGATGTATTGGGGTTTTTGAGTTACAGGGGTGATAAGTTTTAAAATGAACACAGTGTATGTAATATGTATATTGAAAAATAGCTTTGCAGCTGACATGGTATGGTCATTAATTCAAATCATTAATTAATCACACTCAACTTGAGTTTAGCAACGCTGGCAAGTATGTAATAATTTAAATGACAAATACAATTACGGACATTAATCAAAATTTAATAATGCTGGAATAAACATCAAATGATATAGTGTGAAGGCTCGGCTAGAACTTTTATTAAATTATCAATGATTCGTTGGGTGGTATAGATATTTCAATTTCTTTGGTCATAGATATTAGGCAACTAATATAAATATTCATTCATAATGAATTTTGGTTACAATTATATAGACAGTATAAAGAAATTCTGTTTGCATTGACAATGCGTATGATACACACCGACAATCAACAGTTCGCGGCATATGCCGCTCCGCCGATGGCTCCACTAAAATTCCCCATATTTATCACAAAACCCTCACTTACGGCTCTCTGCATGTAGCAATATTCGTTTATTGTGGTTGCTTATGAAATATAATCGAAACTTCCGAACTAAATACTAAGAGATTGTGTTGAAATATCTTTGAAAAACTTGCGGAAAACAGAGTCACATGTTAAAGGCTTGGTTTTCGGCTGATTGATTGTATTTTTATTATTTCGCACTATTGGACCGGTTGCTGGGGGGTTATCGCCCGTTCTAGAACTTTAAGGAGATGAGATGTTGCCTTCTTTTTCTATATCCTCGTGGCGTTGGTAATGTGAGGAAATCACCGTTAGGTTTTTATCATCCGCACTGACTCGTTGCGAACCCCTCAACTTTGTGAGTAGGCGCGACAAAGTTTATTTGAAAGTGACTTGATTTCTGCTTTCTGTTACTTTGCAGGTGTTCTTTTTTCTTCCTTATTTGATTCTTCAAGTTTTTGTAGTGGTTAATATCAATTTGGGGTTCTGGAGAAGTCTATAGAATGTCGCTTTCTGTACACTTTTCTCCGCTTCCTGTGCACTTTTCGTCGCTTTCTGTACACTTTTTATCACTTTCGGTACACTTTTTTTGGTGATTTTCAGATAGAACTGTGTGGTTATTCTTATGTGGGGGTATTTCACTGGTTAGTCCATCCGGTATTTTTAAACCTCTACCTTGTTTTGGCTGTTACCCTGAAGGATTTCGGATTCTTGGCTTCATTTATTAATTCAGATTTCCTCCTACCTTTTTGCTTGATGTTTGTTGCTGTAGCACACTGTCTTTTTCCTTGAGGTTGTACAGGAGATGCAGGTTTTCCTTCTGGAAGTGAGTAGGGGATAGTTTGATGAAATCTAAATCACACCACCAGTTTGTTGTGTTGTACTTAAGATTTTTGATTGTACCCATATACGAGGTCAGCTCATGGAACGTTTTCAGTACTTTTACTGCGGTCAATATGAGAGTTTCTGCGTAATGACGTCGTAGGAATAGAAATTAACTAGAAAGGAATTATTTTCTCGTAATGAGATTTGGAAAGAATTTTACTTGACAATATTTTTATATCTGTCACACTGACATTTTTTCTCAAAACCTTCCTCGTTTTTCTATTCGAACATACCGATGACAGTCGTCGCTCACTCTCACGATCAAGTGAATGACGACGTGAAATGAATACAATTATATTATAATTTTTTAAGGAACATGAATTCCGAACATATTGGGCCCCGTTGAAACGTTTTAGTTTCAATATTCTGGTTTCGAATGAAACTTAACTAAATGTAAGAACTTTGTTTCAAAAATGTGGCAACACTGCCAACATAGGAAATAAAAATATAATAAGAACAACAAGTGAAAAAAGCAACGACGCAGTTGTTAAAAAACTGATTACTGACCAGCTTGAAATGAATGATTTAGTTCAGGGAAGGGAACGATTTTTGATATCGATCAGGTATATGTACCAGTGGCGGTTTTAACCTTAACTACCCTAACCTTTTCATCCGGCCCCGGCATTACTTCCACGATTCTACCAGTTGACCAATGTAAGGGGGGAAGCCCGTCTTCCTTCAAAAGTACTAAGGAATCAATTTTTATATTTTCGGAAGAGTGTAACCACTTGCTTCGATTTTGTAGTTGGTGTAAGTATTCTACAGACCAGCGACGCCAGAATTGTTGCTGTAATTTTGTACACTGTTGCCACAGTGTCAATCGATTTTCGGGAACAGAACTGTTGTCTTTTTCGGCAAAGGCTGTTAGGCTTGTGCCTATGAGGAAATGTCCTGGTGTTAAACACTCAAGATCAGAAGGATCGTCGGAAAGTAGCGAAATTGGTCTGCTGTTCAATATGGCTTCTATTTGCGCCAAAACGGTTGAAAATTCCCCAAAAGTGAGGATAGAATTGCCTATGATTTTTAACATCAATTTTTTCGAAATCTTAATCCCGCTTTCCCATATACCACCCCAATGGGGCGCTCGTGGTGGGATAAATTTCCAATCAATATTTGATTTAGTCAAATAATTTTGAACTGAATGTACATTGTTTTGATTTTTGAAAAACCTTTGTAATTCTTTGAAATTATTGTCAGCACCTTGAAAATTTGTAGCGTTGTCAGAATAGATAATAGTGGGATTACCACGTCGGGAAACAAATCGTTTGAGAGTTAAAATAAATGCCTCAGTGGATAAGGAAGTGACTGCTTCAATATGTATTGCTTTTGTGACTAAGCATACAAAAAGTGCTATATAGCATTTTTTGATTTTAGGTGACTTTCTTAGATTTGATGATTTTATTAAAAATGGGCCTCCGAAATCCAATCCTGTTTTTTGAAATGGTCGAGCTGGGGTTACCCTGTCTCTAGGAAGATCGGCCATGATTTGAGTGTGAGGTTTTGATGAAAATCTAAAGTATTTATGGCAATTGTGAATAATCCTTTTTGTTGTTCTTAACCCATTTAAGGGCCAGAAGTTTTGGCGGAAATTTGACAACACGGTATTCGCTCCAGCGTGTCCTAGTCTAATATGTTCTGATTTTAACATTGAATTAACCGTACTATTTTTTGAAGGTAATAAAAATGAATGCTTTTGATTGAAGGAGATGTCAGCGTGCTCGAGACGGCCACCGACACGTATCATTCCGGATTTGTCTATAAAAGGTTTTAATTTATTAATTTGTTTATCAGAAACATTTTTATTCATTTTTAATTCATTGATTTCTTTTTCAAAATGGAAATTTTGAATGGTTTTAATTATGAAATTTTCAGAAACGCTCAATTCGTTTACATTTAAAGGTCCGGAAATTTTGTTCAAATTTTTACAATTCAATATGAATCTGTGAACATATGCTATTGTTCTTTTTAATCTTGTGTAGTTAGAAAAATTCGAAAATGAAGTTATCCAGAAGTTTTCTTCTGTTGGTGCTGTCAAGATGACAGTTTTTGACTCCGGAATTTCGGAAATGTCAATTTTTGGATTTGCGAAATTGTCAAATTTTGATAAGTCTAAGTCGTGTTTCATTAAAAAGTTCGGTCCATGCCACCAAATTTTGTTGGAAATTAAACTTTTCGCTGGAGCCCCGCGTGATATAACATCAGCGGGATTTTCTATAGTATTTACGTACCTCCAGGAGTATTCTTTAGTCATTGCTTGTATTTTGGCGACTCGGTTTCCTACAAATATGGACCAACGACTTGGTTCGCCTTTGATCCAGCATAGCGCTATTTGGCTATCTGACCATAAGTTTACACTATCTATATGTATTTTCGATTGGAAGTTTTTATAGATTTTCTCTATTAGGTTGGACAGGAGTAGCATGGCGGACAATTCAAGCCGAGGGAGTGTTATGGTGCTAGAAATGGGGGATACACGCGATTTAGCAGAAATTAGGTTACAGGAAACTGTACGATCCGAATAAATAGTTCTTATATAAACACAGGCCCCGTATGCTTTTAAGCTGGCATCGCCGAAGCCATGCATTTCGGTCTGAATAATCGTTTTATCTAAGAAAATGTATCTGGGAATTTTTAGTTGAGATAGATGCGGTAAATTGCTAATAAAGGCTTGCCAGTCATTCAATAGATTTGTATCGGTAATTTCATTGTCCCAGTCGATTTTAGCTAGCCACAATTGTTTGACTAGGAGTTTTCCCAATAATATGATAGGATTGTAGAGCCCAAGCGGATCATAGCATCTCGCTATGGTTGAAAGAATGTTTCTCTTTGTTACGGGGAACAAAGAAATTGCAGTAGGAACAGAAATACTTAAGTTATCTGAGTTTGGGATCCAATTCAGACCAAGAACTTTGTTTTGAGAATGATCTAGACTGAGATCAATAGTTTGTTCAGAATTTTGAGAAAGTTTAGTGTCGTTAGAATTCGATATTTTAGAAAGAACTTTAGAATTATTTGAGGCCCACTTATGTAGTGCAAAACCATGGGTACCTAATAGAGTTTGAAGTTCACGAATTAATTGAGCTAATTCAGATTCGGAATTTGCGCCAGAGATTATATCGTCCATATAAGTCTCGGCCATAAGAGAATTTGAGGCTAAAGGAAATTTGGAGTGATTGATGCTTGCTATTTCTTGCAAGACACGTTGAGCGATGAATGGGGAGAAATTGCAACCGTAGGTTAGGGTTGTTAGTTCTATACATTGTAGGGGCAGGTCAGGACTTTCCCTCCACAATATATTTTGTAGAAAGCAGTGTTCAGGATTTATGACTATTTGTCGAAACATCTTTTGTAAATCTGAAGTTAATACGAATTTATTTAGTCTGAAACGGCAAAGAATATCGAATAAATCATTTTGTACCTGATAACCTTTCAGAGTTATGTCATTCAGACTTTTTCCAGAAGTAGTGGGGCAACTAGAGTCAAAAACAACTCTTAGTTTTGTCGAAATAGCTTGTTCACGCACTATGCACAAATGCGGAATAAAATATTTTAATTTTTCCTTAGAATTAGTGAGAGAAAGCGGTATAAACTTTGCATGTTTTAAGTGTACATATTCAGCAATAAATTTGCTGTAGTCGGATAATAGTTTCGGATTTTTGTGAAGTCGTTTTTCTAGAGAAAGAAAGCGTTTTTTAGCGATAGGAAATGAGTCACCAAGTTCTAGGTGCTCTTTGTCAGATTTTAGCGGAAAATTGACTTGAAATCTTCCATTTTCAAGAATTCTCATAGTGTTTCTGAAAATAGTTTCCGCAAGTTCATCATCTGATGAAAGATTATCTTTAGAGAGTATATCCTCATGACTCCAGAATTTAGAAAGAGCTGAATTTAAGTCATCATCAATTGATGTCGATATATGATTACAAATTGTATACTCAGACTCATTATTCCCAACAGTTACTGAACTAAAGGAGACATTATTTTGAATATTACCAGCAACTACCCATCCCAAACCAGTTTTCTGCAGTGTGGGCAATCTTTTACCTAAGTTTATGATTCCATTCATAAGGAGAGTGTAATATAA
>CAJUYH010000533.1:0-45708 GCA_910591685.1 Galerucella tenella | reverse complement strand
AGAGTTTTGGGAACCACTATCTAAGAGAATAGTAATTTTCACTGGATATAATAAATATAATAAATGGTTGTTCCAGCTTGAGAAAATACAAAACACATTTTTACGTTTTTTGTACTTTAAAAAATATCATATGCGTCCCAATTATATAACGGTTCGTACAGTTCGATTAAAGAACGAGTTTAAAATTTTGTATTTGGGAAATAGCCGAGAACTCATAGTATTAACCTATTTGTATAAAATTATAAACAAAAAAATTAGCTCACCTGAGATACTATCCCTAATTATATTTATTGTCCCATCTAGAGTGACTCGACATAATTTAATACTCAACATACCTTTCACTCGTACTTCACTACATTCGCCTCTTGTAGTCATGTTACGATTGGCCAATGAATATAATGCAATATTAAATTTGAATTGGTCAGGAAGTCAAAATGTTTTTCGCACGAATATTTTGAAGTCGCTAACTAATTTAAGCATGTAACTGATTATTTAATCCGAATAACCTTGCTTTATTTTGAACTTTTATATATTATGAATCTTATACTTTGTTTCTTTTTTCTTTATGTTACATTATTATCCATGTAATTAGACCCTAGTGGTCTGTTTGGATATAAATAAATAAATAAATAAATAAATAAAAAGTACAGATTTCTTTTTAATTAATTGTATAAATACTTTCCTTGTACGTTAACCCAACACAGGACTTTTAACATAAGCGAGTATGACAAAATATTCGAACTAATTTGATCGGCAGTTTGCTAGTTAAATAATTTGCTGCACTTGAAGTCACTGTTAAATGTTTGTAGATTACACAGTAATTACTATCGGTTAGGCGTTGTGAGTCAGCGTTAAACAATTTGTTTTTAAATTTCAATAGAATTGTATCAAAGTGGCTTCTCAGCAATCCAGAAAAGAGGTTATTCCACATGTCGGTACAAAGATCAGTCTCATTTGTATTACCCAGTTATAGCAAGGGTTGTCAGAGTCCTGTAACCCTATAAGTTTAAGAAAGACAATTTTTGGCAACCTAGTGTTTGCGAAGGATGGAATTTTTAATCACCAATTGAGGCACAGTTTAAACACTGTATTATCAGGCTTAATTACACCCGCCTCAAGACGCACTAAATAATTAGGAGAGTTCAGCGCAATAGGAGCAATCTTTTGAAAATACCAGCTTGTATGTGTTTTTTCAACAATGTTGGGATACCGGAGGCCCCAGACAGGTACCGAATTGGCAAGTGTATTTATTACAATGGAATGATATAAGGTTACACGCGATTTCCAGGAAGTTATTTTTGAACGTGAGAGCGTATTCATGACAGCACCTATGGCTTGTTTGCATTTGGAAAAACAATTCATTACCTGTTCGCGAAATAGTGGAGAGCAAGTGATAGTGACCCCTAAGTATGTATAGTGGTTAGTCATTTCAATTTCAACATTATTGAACAGGAATTTGTTATTTTTTGTTATCTTATGACCGCCTCTTGAGAAACACATGATTTTAGATTTTGAATTCTTAACGGTGAGTTTGTAAAGGCGAGTATATTGTTCAAGAGTGCGTAGTTTTCTTGTCAGATCTATTTCAGAGTCAGCAAGGATAACCAAAGCGCATATGATAAAAGTAACAAATCATTCATATTATCAATATTTATTCCAACCATATTGGATTTTCTGAAGAATTCATCAATATCAGCAATGAATAATCAGAAAAGTAAGGGTCTCAATGGTTCACCCTGCAGAACGCATTCACACCCTCAATGACAACCAATCATACTATATCTAGCAAAAGTGGGTTAGAAATATGCAGTCGTGAAAAATCACAATAGGGTAAGGGACAAAAGAATGGTCCCGTAGCCAATAAAACTGCACACACACCCAAAAAAAGAGTCTTAAACGACATCCACTGGTACTGAATTTCCATTTGACCATACCTTCAGAAAGTGTAGGACCAGTACAAGGAGTCGACTGTGTGGGTTTAACATTCGAAATTGAAACGTTTGTTGAGGATGAGCAAAGGAGTCGATATAAAATCATTCGTTGAAGTGCACGTATTCATAATGTCATTCAGACCCCAAAATGTGAGTACAGACCAATTTTTCTAATGATTTGTACTCCAAAAAGGTATAATGGGGCACCATTGTAGGAAATATTTTACTTAGATTACTTAGTCCGAGTAAAAACCAGCCAAAGGTGTTAGCTTTCGAAAACGAATAGGTTTGTTCCAATCAAATTTTATCAGAAAATGCTGAGATTGAAGAAATGTTCTGCAATACCTCTGCCTTTATGCTATTTGAATGTAACAACATTCTCTCTCATGATAAAATAGCATTCTCACACTGGTTAGCAATAATATCATTAGCCTTGACGCAGTTGATTGTCATCGTAGTGGAAAGATTTGAGTAAGTGTCCAAATTATTGCTGTCACGTTTCCATTCAAAAATATAATATAATTATTGAATGTTTACTTAATATAATTGTGATTGACTTCTGTAATATAAATTATCTTTCGTTCATTTCCATTTGAAAATGTATATTCAAAATATTTTATCGTGGAAAGGTATAGCCTGCTACTCAATTAGAATGTACTAACCTGTCATTACTGAGTTGTTATAAATTCCGTGAAAGTTTGCAAAAGCGTGCAGCCATTGTCTACAATTTTGTTTATTATCCCACTCTTCTTGATCAGTGCAATTTTTGTTACAGGTTAACAATAGCTATCAACAACGTGTTCAACCGCACGATTTCAATATGAAGGTTAGTGGTACTTACCAAAATAGAAGAGTTCCTCTAGTAACAGTTTCCGGAATCGATCTAGGACTCGACGAAAACAATTTTTTTGGCGGAAAAGCTCGCATTTCATGTATCGTGAATGTTTTCCATTTGTATCGAAGAGAAAAAAGTCTGATATTTGATGAAGACCGACCCCGACCCAAACCTTCATCAGTTCTAGGAACACGAGATGGAAGTTCAGGTGATTCAATTTTTAGATTATTCGACGCTTATTTTGTTGCGAAGTAATTCGGAATTTGTGGATAACGCAAACGTGTGCGAACAAAACATAAAAAGTAAACATTCACCAAGTGTGATTGAAACATTTAGGATGTATCTATTTGAGTGAAGATTAACCTGAGGGGTTTGTTATGCACTTGATAGCGATACAAGAATTCAGCTAGAAGTTGCTTCTTTACAATAAGTAGAACAAGATAAATTTAAGTAAATTGACATATTATTATATTCATGAAGCCTTCAGAGTTGGCGTCGAAACGCGCACATGCTGGCTTGAATCACAGCAACAACAATAACCACGTATGATAACAACTATTAACAGATATAGAGACAAATTACAATAGTGTGAATCATTCAAATAGCAAGACAACTTGACTGTCCAAGCGATTTTGACGATAGCTATAAATTATAAATTTTCATAAACTTGGCAACGCCGTGTAGAGCTTCCATTAACGGCAGGTTACATTACCGCGCTTCCGGCAAAAGTGATTTGTATTGATAGAGGGTTGGAATGGTAGAAATAACTTTGTTACCTGGATATGCAATATAAACACTGGCTTAAATTACTAACAATAAATGATGGTGAATCCATAAGGTATGGATTTGAAATAGGAAAGTTGGCGTTTTATCACAAGAACACAAAGGATGCTTTCAGGTCAGAGGCTCAAGGAGTGGAGAGATTTGTAGGGAACTTAAGGCAAGGGTGGGCACGTTGCTCTTCGAGTTGCTCCGGGTAAGCGAAGATTACCAAAATTTGAAAAAGGGGTTTAAAACTTTAGCGTTCAACTAGGGTAGTTTGAATATGCAGGAGAGCATCAAGGGAAAATTAAAGAAAGCGAACGGCGTCGCATGATATTAAATTAATTTGTTTTAACAATATCCTTAAGCGTCTATTTGGTTTAGTCTGCCTATCTTATCGTGCAGTCTCTCAGGTAATAGAATTTCGGTAGCGCTTTTCTTTTTGTGTATGTGAATCGGGTTCTTTTCTTCCATTCCACAAAATTTACAATCTTTGTGCTCTGCTAGTTTGGGCGGCAATCAGGCGTCAATCTCCTATCACTCTCTTGGGACAGTCTTATTTTCAGCAGTAATACCCCTAGAGTCTTGATAATACCGAGATAATTTTGTCATAGAGAATGCTGAAAGCGTGCTGCTTGATAATATCCCAATGCCGCAGGCCTTGGGCTATTATCTTTGAGCAACACGCTTGAACCATTCTCTATGACAAGATTTGGATTATTTATCAAGACCCGAGGAGTATTCGATAAGATAATTTTCTACTTTGTAGATATCAAAAAATTGATTGTCAATCTGACGTTTAATAATTCATTAGTTCTAATCAAACAAATATTGTTCATTTTTATTTAAAACTACAGTTGCGAAAAGTACAATTGGTAAATTAATATATAATAATGAATACCAATAACTAATACCAAATCTTCGCGACATTTTCAATCCAGTTGTCAGTTTGACGTTTAATTAATTTTTAATGAAAAATAAACAACAAACTGGCAACACTTCATGTGGGGTATTATCGCTGTAATTCCGAGGTGATTGGATAAAATTTGACACATGACTTAAACTTAAGTAATTTGATTGGTTACTATATTTAGTAAACAATTATCTTCAAATACTGTATAGGGCTCTTATCGGAAAAACTGTTTTGGATTGTAGTTGAAGCTTCGTGAAGACATGATACGGTGAAATTTTCCATCCAAGTTCACTGAATGAACTTTATTGACTCAAATCCCTCAATAAATGACCAAAGCTTTGGCGTCTGTGTGTGATACAATGTCTTGATGATAATTTATGTACCATTCAAAACAATAATAAGCGTCATAATTTGCATGGATATCAGTTTTTTTGCTGTGTTACCTATTTCACAATGTATATACAAAGCCACAAAGACATCGATCTAAATTTATCAAACGATTGTACTGAACCTCAAACTGTGAATAACCAATTAATTTCTTATCTTCAACGCTTGAATCACTTTTCGAAATTTTATTACTGTCATTATCAAAAATGAAGATTTTGAATTCACAATGTTTTTCACTTAGAAATGTTCCTCTTCACTCCACTATTCGTCCAAATATATTCATAAACTCTTCTAAAATTTCCTCTTCGTGTGAATTGAGGTTATTATATAAATAAGGATTGGCTAACTGGATATTTTCAGAAATATTGAGTGAGGTTATATCTACTTCGTTACTTGGTAATTTATTCACAAAATCTTCATTGAAAGCTAGCACCAGAAATACCAGCGATAGATATATCAACCTTGTGCTGAGACAATTCAAGTGGGGAATGACATATTATTGTACTTTGTGATGCTGAGTCTAGTAGTGGCAATGCAATATAAATTTTTTCGTCACTAACAAGGACGTAGAATTGCGCAGTTGCCTTGGATTATTGGATTCAGCGTGTTGAAGAATAATGTGCCAGTCTTTGCTTCTCCGATATGGCCCTAACTTATGAAGTATCATGCTGTAACTTGCTCGCAGATAGGCGCACATTTTGGATTATAAAACAATAGTATATTAAAGTGCTTTATTTCGAAAAATCGCGCGTGCTTAGACCAGTTATCCACGAATACTTTACGCCATTTTTTTATGGGTGCACTTTGAAATTATAAATACTGGTCAATAACTACTACAACAACAAGAAATGGAAATCATAGATGGAAATGAGAACTAAATGTCAAATGGTTGAATTCGTGATGTATATTATGTATATTATGTATACCTTGCTTTCATGTAAATAAGAAAAACATAAACTAATTTGTATTTTGATGAAAGTTCAACCTTATTGAGTTCTGTGAATGTCAATAGTATTAATTTAAATACCATTTCCTAGGATTTGAAAAATCGAAATATTAATATTTCAAACAATACCAACGGCACTTTCCATTTTAATTTATGAATTTGACATTGTTAAATATTGTTCGAATAAAAGTTTTGACGTTACAAACTACTCCTGTCAGATCAATAATAATAAAATTGTCATTTAGACATGATTTAGACCATAGATTTAGACTTCGTTTCTCGAGTTGTTGATGTAACCATGGTAACTTTAAAACACGCGCGTTTTTTAAAATTCGATTCAAACACGCTGGGGCGTGCTTTAAATAGGTAAAATGGTTCACCAATAAAAAAAAGTGACATATTTTTAATCAGTACTTCGATTCCAAAAATTCCGCAGGAGAATATAGAATGGTCCCTTTCACAGTATTTACAAGTATAGCTACTAACAACAAGAGAGTTACTATTAGAGTTTGCATTGGAATTAGACTTGTGCTGTGATTTTGTTTTATGGTCAGTTTGTTCATCGAAATTTTTGGGTTCTATTATTTCAAGCAAATCCGCACGACTTTCAAATTGGATTTATCAGTTGTGAAATATTATCTTTCTTTTATGGTGGTGACTTCTAGTCTAGAGGTAGGTAATGGAGAAAAAAATGGATAATAAACTTTTCTAATGCTCGCATATGCTTATGAATATCATTAATAAGTTTAATAATTTCATGGGATGATTGTTTGAGACAATTTTTTACAATTTTTGACCATAAATGGCAAATATGGCCAATTAATTAATTTCACTTCCACTATATAAGTTGACAATCAGAAAAATGTATAGACCCGTATAGACTTTTAAAAAAATATATACAAGATACTCCATTCAAAAGACTTACAGTATGGACCTTTTGCGCCATTCATCAATTGTAGCTTTCGCAAAAAAATGGTTTTCCAACCATTTTTCATACATCTTCTACTCTGCTTTACCGTGTATGAATTTCTGAATGTGACCAGTATACATATCACACACCTTATAGAGCATATAAAGGCGTTTGAGATGCCTAGCAGTACTATTTTCTTTATAGAGTTTTGCCAATGTAGTAAACTATTTTGTCTTCTTCTTATTTTGACTGTCTGCCATGTATGTCTTATGTTTTCTGTGGTCACTCCTTCGACAGATATCCTCATTAGTAACTATTTTAACCTTGTATGTATGTATTTTGGGGTGACATTCACTGAGACCTAAAAGATCTGTATCCTTATCATGGGGTTCATTCGTGGAAGTGGTAGGGCTTTTTGTTGTAGAGCTGTGAGGCTGTAGAAAGGCTTAATGTTGAGCTTTTGTTATCTCTTCGTTCGGAAAACTGAGGAATCCTTGGTTTTGGTGATTGTGTGACAAGGGCATAAACCCACACGTTAGAGTCCTATTAATTATCTACTAACAGTTTTTTTTTTTGGCCATTTCAATGGAACTCATTTTGTCTGAATCACCCGAACTGTTGAAGTTTAGTGTGTTTTACACTGTTTAACGTATTTTCATCACTAATTGCTTATTTATTTTGCGGCAAATTTTACAACGAAGCTGTCGCAAACTACAAGTCGAGTAGAGCTGGATGATATAAATTTGTAGGGAATGAACATAACAAACAACACCCATTAGTTAATGAATAAAGCTTTGCAGCAATGCATATTTAATTTTCAAATATATTTGATAAATCTCAGACTTCCAAGTTTTAGATAATTTTACCAAAACATAGGAACCCATTGTGACTAATACATATATTGAATATTTGAATTTTTGTTACAGAAGCAACATCTACCAGTGTTCCATTCCACGTACTCCTTACAATGTTGGTGCAATTTAGTTATGTGATTCGGTAATAAATAATCTTCAGTGGCTTATAGCAAGACGACGTTTTTGAACTAGAAGCCGATGTTTTATAAATATGGACATCCAGCAGCAGTGGAAAAAGTTGTGATATAGACAATTAATTTTATTTGTATATATGATAAGTGATAATTCATCCCGTTCTGAAAACATGCCAGCTTGATAAACGTTGCTTGATTATTTCAGTTTAATCGTTTGAGATAATCATTCAACACAATGGATAAAAATGCTTTCATTTTCCTTCTACCACTGATTACCAAAGTGAATAGTTAAAATCTGGAATAATAGGAGTACCTTTTGATTTCTCGATTTCCCCCTCATTTAGATGGTTTGAACATTTAACTAAATACCTGTCAGTTTTTGAGATAACTAAGTGTATCCTATGCGAGATGCATACGGTGTATGTGATTGTCTTGTGGAAAAAATCATGAGAAATAACATTTCAAGAAATACATCAACTCCTGCTCTGTATTTATCCAGAGCTGGGAGGAGGTATGATAGGAACGATGTAGTGGTCACAATAAATAATCAGTCATTCCGTCGATGTCGTATTCGTCACCTTTTTAGATGTCGTTTTGAGAATTGATGACTACTGGCTTCGCTCCTAGAATGGCTGGTTTGATCGTAGTCCTGTAATTTTTGCCAGTGGGTATCCCTTATAATTGTTGGATGTTTTCCATGGCACTTTGCACAGGTGACTGGCTTCTCCCATGGTCCTAGGAGCTTGTTGGAGTAGTGTAGTAGTAGTGTAGTACTCAACCTTAGACTCACTTGGTGTTCACTCTGCATATTGTCTGTCCATGGTAAAGTCTAGCAGTTGTAGCATTGCGTAGGTCCATTTCCTTTTTCCTGCTCTTCCCATCTTTTTTCAGTTGTTGTATGTGTTTGGTTTTCCTGATCTTTTTCTTCTCTCCTGGAGCTTGTTGACGTCCTCGCTGTTTGCCAGTCCCCGGATTACAATTCTTCCTTTTTTCTTCTTGTAGTGTGTGGGTGTACTATTCCACTCTCTTGCGTTTCTCGTTCAGGTACCTTGTAATCTTCAGGTCTTTGCAGGCGACTTTCACTCTCAGTCCCCTATTTTGTTCTCCTAGCTCATCGTACTCGTAGTTGGAGGATCCATAGTAGAAACTTTTGAGGGGAATTTTGTTTTTTCTTCGACATATTTGTACCTGTCCTCTTCAGATCCTGAAGAACATCTACCGAACAAAAGTTCAGCCCTCCATCCTACCGCTTTTCTCAACCCCGATTGTTCGCTTCTGAGTAATTAGAACACGTCCTATCTACTCGGCTGCTCACTATTCACTCTGACTGGTCATATAACGGTATTGCTCACCAAAAGGAACAAAGGTGTAGGGAGATAATGGTGAGGAACTGGTAGGTGTAATTTTGATTGGTGATAAATGGATACAATCACTTCACACTAAAGGATGAATAATTAGTCAAAACTGAACATAAACATAATTTTCGAATTTACACAACCAATGATATAACATGTCGAATATATACAAACGAGCAAACACACCTTGTACCTCTTGGAGAAAATCTCTTGCAGTTTATGTTAGACCAATTCTTGGATATGCAAATCCTAATGAGGTCCATCGTACGAAGATTGTTGAAACAAATATTTTATGAAACATTTTTATGAAAACTGGCAGCTTTTCAAGAACGGAATTAGTCAAAGTAACATAAATGAAATAAATGAACAACGTTTCACTAGAAAAGCGACCACAGTTATCTTGTTACTGCAACATATTTTAAGAAATATCTGAACATTAAAAAGAACTCTCAAATATGTATTTAGATTGTCATGATAAATGACGTGTATAATTGAAATGTTGAAGTCAAGCTTAGGTAAAGCTTCTGGGAAATAGAGTTTGAAAAATTGAATTAATGAATTAGTGCGTAGTGTACGAGGAAAGTGGACGCTTCTTGAGAGAAACTAAAGTTTACCATTAAAAAAATGCTATTGCACATATGTGACAATAGCTTCAATCACTATGTAACTGTATTTGTAGAATGTATGTTTGTAAGCCATGATTCCTTGGAAATTTTCCAAAAACATTACAAATATTAATTTATTTTCCTGTTTTTCAGTTCAATTCTGCGTACCTATATTATGCTTCTGCGGATATGGGCGTGAAACAACGTATAGGCTCTAATTATGTTATGATGAAAAAATCTGACAAGATCGTTAATAACTGGAATAAGTATTCGTAGATAAGGAAATATAATAATAATATGCTGTCGTTTCAATCAGCATTTTCTTAGGAAACACCAGTGAAGGCTTGAGGTACTTCGGTAGTTTGAAATGATCAATGAATTTTTAATAAATGCCTCTTTCGGGTGCGAGGCACGTGGTTTCATAGTGTTGAGATATATGTTTGACCCTGAAGATTGTTGTTGATAAGATTACTAGCAGTGATGTGCGTGGGTTGAAAAAGGGACTTGATGCTATGACGAGATGCAAAAATCATGAAATAAGCTTACTTATCCGAATTTATTCTGTAACAATAATCAATTATTCATTGGAGGCCAAGAAAATGAGTTGTATTCCTGAAACCGCTCAACTTAATTCATGTTTGTAGATGAAGCACTATTCCAATAAATGATTGATCAACTGATTGATATAATAATTCATAAATATTCATCACTCATGGATTATTATTGTTAACATTATCTGAGTGTACTTCTGCTAAGCACTTGCTGGTAATGTCTACCTATCCCGATAGAGTTTGAACGCAAATATCAGGTGAATGTTAAATTTGACGCTGGTTTTATGCGTGGGTATATTTTAAAGCCGTGATGCGTATCGTTGAGTAGATTGGAGAGTGGTTCATTTCCGAACAAATCGAAAGTGTACTAAGGGAGTCAACCTGGAATATCTCCCTACAGATAGAAATTTCATCAATTTCGACGTAGGTATTGACCATTTATTTGTAAATTGAGATTTCTTCGCCAGTACTTCATCAATGATTGAAGAAAGTAGTTGGGTGTTCTTTTCAATATGCAAAACTTTAACAAGCAAGGAGTGTGAAACCCTATCAAATGCTTTCTCGTAATCTACGAAAGCGGTATATAGATGCTGCGATGTTCCTTTTGCGCCTATTTTAGTATTACTGAAACTATGATGAGTTGTTCTTTGCATTTTTGGTGATTTTGTCTGCACCCTTTCTGTTATTATTTTCATTTTCATCTGAAGTATACACTTGCTCAGCCCTTGCTGGTAAGGTTCAAATATCTCGAGTGTGTGTAAACGCAAATGGGACTAGGCTCGGAAGTCACATATTTGTAAATTCACGGACAGTGTGACAGGTTGCAACGTAATATTTACAACCTATGTAGACATACATCGACTAACTATAAATTCGGCGACAGTCCGAGATGCTCGCGGCTAACTTCTAGTGGAGATGGTCGTGCGGTCCACAAATATAAATGATGTCAAATGGGCGCCAGATAAATTGTCCTAAGCATCCCCAAGTTCTCCAAATAAACCCCAACTTACCAAAGGTTTATTGCAATATTATCGACGTCTTAGTGTACATACAAAAGTAAGCTACTTATAGGTTGAGTTCAACTGTTTAATTCATGATAGTATTATTAATATACAAGTTTCATCAAATGACCTGTAAAATGACACTCCACTAATATACTGACCGCTAAGGTAAGGTAGGTGTAGTTTAGTCGCTGTAGGTAGAATAACTTAACATATAAAAAAAAGTGTAACACACCGCTTGAGCTCAGGCGCATGCGCAAATAACTTTAAACCCAAACCTCAGACGCCGTTTACAAATAATAAATTTACCACACCAGATAAATTATTAAATTATCCGCAATAAGTGAGAAGAAAAAGCCCTGAGGCATCAGTAGAATTACTACTAACTTAATTATTATATAGTATCTATCAATAAAAAAATGAATCTTGCATTTAACTAGTAATAAGCAACAAAATCATCAACGGTTCTGATAAATACAAGGAAGCGAAACGACGCACTGGAACGCTCAAATCTACAGACACAAATTTATATCCAGACTAAATAGTATACCTATCTGAATGAGTTGCAGCGAATTATTAGTAGGAGATAAGGTACAGCTCGTACTAAAATATTAGATTCAGCGAGTAGGTAGCTTAAACAAATTTGCGTGACTCCTTAGAACCCTAGAAAAGAAAGCAATGATTACCATCCCCATTATGTCTTCAGCTTGCTTTTCAGCAAGCGAGCTAACGATAATAAATCAATTATTATTTACGTAGGTACATCTCGTTGATTTTTTTTGAAGATAACATTCAATTCACTATACGTGCTTTAGTATCCCACAATTTATGTTTGATTTCTGATATATATGGCACAAAGAAAAAAAAACAAACATAATAAATTTTCTAAATAATTAATTTCCCTTTTAAGAGCTACACTACTGTATGGAAATCATTAAAATTATTTCGGTAAGAACGTATAGTTAATAAAAAAAGCTACTATTCAAAACTGATTAATCATAATTTTTAAAAAGAAATGATCGTCTTGTTTCCAAAAGTTGTAATGGCAAAAACTAACAATACGAAATAAGTTGTCGGAATAATTTACTACAACGAGCAACCGGTATAGAGATGGACTGTAACCATCACCAAGATTCTAAAGTTGACTTTATTACAAACACTTGCTAATTAAATAATATAGGTCTTACCCTGGCCAAGGGGTTCCTTGGGTTGTTCCTAGGATATGCTGTGAGTCACGTAAGACTGGTGAAATCTCCAATAAATATATTGATTTAAGGCCTCAATATTCTTCCTAAAGGGAGAATTACAACAGTTAGAGCAACACTTCTCTAATAATTATTTTGCTGAACTGAGCTACATTAACTTTTCAGCTTTCCTCAGCTAAAACTTGATATACACCAACAAGAGAAGTGAAGAAGAAAAAACGACATACCTGGTCTTTGTATTTGAAACAGCAACTACGCGGTAAGCGGCACAAATCCTTCAATAAAGAGGTTACAAGAGAATTTTGAACAGTCCAAACTAGCAATCCAATTTACTAAAATTACTGGTAATAATTTCTCACTAGAATGAAAAAAAATCCCTTAACAGGTTAGCAACCTAGGCTATCCATTTTTTTTTCTAGCAAGATGCACACTTCAGATCCACGAGGTACCATCATCCAGTAACACCGGAAGTCAAAACTGTCAACCACTGTCGATAACTGAAGGTGGGGTATCAAATTCAACATTCGAATTCCACGTTCAGGACCAACGAAAACTAATGATAATATAATTAATATACTTTTAACGATGCCACTAATCGACAACCCAAAATACAAGCAAGGAATTAAAAAAATTTTGAAATACCTTGAGCTGCAGTTCCAAAATATTTATACTCAATCAATCCAAAGACTAACAAAGCAGGGGAAAAGTTTTTTGCAATAAAAAATTAACGTTTCAGGTTTTCCTCAACTGTTTTAATTAGCTTTTTATTTCGATAACACAGAATAATTTCGAGAAAAAATAAATCTTGATTTTCAGAACACAAATTAACACTTGTCATAGGGGAACCGCTGTCCAATTTTGTTACCCTCACACTTGAAATAGTTTTGAAAGAAGATGAATCTTCATTTTCAGAACCTAAATTGATAGTTGTCATAATTGTTACAACACATTGTTACAACAAATGATCCATTAATCAAAGCATACCCCACTTGGTGAACGTTATCTCCTCAACACACTTGTAGTTGCGAAAATTATCAGTTATATCCAGCTCAGTTTTTATGACAAAGAAAAAAGTCGATATCCGCACAACATGTGAACGCACAAATAACTAGAATGGAAAATTGGGCGGATGCCAATTCAAATTGCACTGACAAAAATTAAATAATAATCCGCTTGGAGCAATGCAAGAAAATATACTTTTATGATTACTGCCTATCACAAGATCAAGTTTAGGAGGTTAACGATGACACCGCAGACAGAGAGCTGACAGAGACATCGTATTTGTACACTTATGCTACATTCACTGCTGGACGCTTTGGAATTCAATTCGTCTGAGCAATATAACTTGCAACAAATGCCTTCGTCGCAAACATTAGTGCCCAAATCCATCTCACGATATTGAAATTACCAGGAATAGAAATACCGGTTTTCTCTGGAAAACACAACTTTTATAAATTCGTTTGAAGCGATAATTTCAGAAAACTCGAATATAAGCTCAGAATCAGAGGAATTGTTTCACCTGATGTCGCATTTACCAGGGGATGCTTTGAAACTAATAGATTAATTGCCAGTAACTGTTGGAAATAAGGTATAAAAATACGAGACTAATCGTAGCGAACCTCTTTCAGCAACTACTTTCCACCTCAGATCTAACAAAATGTACGGTCGTGAATTTAAGAACCCTTATAGCATCAACTCAGTCAACGTACGAGTCTCTACAAACACTAAAACAAACACCACAACAATTGTTAGATGCACTTTTGACTCAAATTATATAACAAAAACTTGACTACCATTAAAGTACCATTAAAGTACCCCTAACGGACTGATCAACTTTTTGCACGAACGATTTACACAGCTCAAAAAACTGAAATCCATAGACCCTATAACTCTTTTTCCAACCCTTTCAAGACACACAAAATATCTCTTCAATCTTCTCAAAACGAGTCTGTCCAACAACCAAACTATGTAGGTCGGAAACCGCCACCAAACACTTCTGGCTGCTCCTACTGCCGAGATTATTCTCATAGAATTTATCATCGCCCCTCATTTTCATCATTGTCAGTAAGAGACAGGAAATCGTTTGTCCAATCAAACAGACTTTGTCTAAATTGCCCAGGAATCAAACACACGGTCAGTGTTTGCTTGTCAGAAGCTAATTGCTTCCCATGTAATAAAAGTCATCACCCTTTGATCCACGATCAAGGCCAACAACAATCCTCGTTTCAACCTCCCAATAATCAACCAGCTGCCGCATCAAACTCCCTTCCTTACGTGCACATTCCTCCCCCACATTTTCTGTCCAAAAATGCCCAAGCGTATCTATAATCCTGAGGAGACATGTATGACAGCTGACAACCAGAGGTTGCATTTTCTGCTACGTCCACACCTTAACAAAACATTCTCCTAGCAACTGCCCGGATATTAGTATCACTACTAACAAGGTCCCAGGATCATGTCACGTTGATGCTTCCACAGATTCCTCTGTGTAAAAAGCACCTGCAAATCCCTCCGCGTTACAATGAATAGCTCGCAGACATTTCTTTTGATACTTCCTCCAATATAGACATTCTAGGAGCCAAATTGTTCTCCGAATTAATCCAACCCGGTCTAAAGCTTGGTTCAGGAAAGCCCGCATTAGTTAACACACACCTAGGATGGATCATATCTGGGAATATTCACTCCACATCACACATTTGTCTACGGAATTCCTACTCCGGCTTCAGTATCTCGCTCTTTGAGTTAAGCTACTCCGGCATCAGCACATCGATCTGTGGTTGAAGCTACTCCGGCTTCAGTATCTTGCTCTTTGGTTAAAGCGTTTCCATCTTCATCATACCGCTCTCTGATGATAGACGTTACTCAGACCACAGTATTTCACTCTTTGAATGAAAGTGCGCCTGCGTCAATGTCTCACTTGTTTGTTGAAATTACTTCGCTCAAGCTTAACGTTCAACGCCCATCTTGCTATCCCAGGAGCAACAGGTCCTTTGACACTTGTGACTCAAATGCCATCGATAAACCACGTAACCACAAAGGTAGTATGAACCTCTTCTCTACACCAACCACTCTGATTCGATGACGCTCCATCAAAAATCTGATTGAAAAATTCTGGATTCAGGAGAAAGTTTATGACAGACGACGACTCATCAGCTAGTGAAGTTTTCAAAAACACCGTGATTAAACTCCTTTGTGGAAAATTCAGGTAAACCTCCCATTACGATTCAACACCGCTCACAGGACATTAGGAGATTCCTTCCAAATCGCTAAAAACAGATTTTACTCCATCAAGAGAAAATTATCCAAGGACCCCAATCTCTTTTACGACTACGAAAAATTCATAGACGAGTATCTTTATCTGGGACACGCACGGTTAATTTCCTCAACCCTTGCTACTAAACGTTCAGAACACAAATATTTGAAGATATTCTGCACCCAATTTTTGTGTCATACGAGATTACTGCCCATCGACCAAACTCAGAGTATCATACACCGACAAATCAGTGCATTGTATTCTGTTATCGTCGAAATTCAGGGCTGCCCCTATCAGTTCCATCCTCACAATACCCTAAACTGGAGTTAAACGCCATGGTTCTACTGGCCACACTCGTCAAACGAATATTATTTATTTCAAATGATCAATTTCCTTCCAAATCAGTCAATCTCTGGTCTGACTGTCAGATAGCTTTCTCATGGGTTGAAGGTCACCCGTCAAAGTGGTCAGTATATGTTAGCAACCGGATTTCACAAATTCAAGAGATGACAAAAACCTTCAATTGGCGCCACATCCTATTCTCCTTTCAAATAAGTGCAAGGTTACCTCGCTACTGTTGTCCAGAGAGCACATTAGGTTGGGCCATAGTGGTCCTCATAATGTCTTGTCCAATACCCGTCCACGGTAGAGGGAGAGAGAGAGAGATAAGCTTCATTGTCATAGAAAAATCTTACAATTTTATGGACAAAGCAACAATACCAGTATATAAAAAATATAAACAAACAAAACAAAACATACTGGCTTATTAACCATAAAATCTCAATAATAGAAAAATGAAAATTAGGCTTATAATACAATATTATTATTGTACTTCATACTAAATATTGAATTATGCCAATGTACTCAAAAGTCTATGGTAGATTGCAGAGTTCTGCCACAGAATAATAAGGTCTTTCTACCTTTGTCAGTCTCCGTAACTTATTAAATATGTATTTGCCACTTTTATTTCTAATACAAGTTCACTAAATAATTTTTTGGCATTGAATATGATGGAGTTTTTTACCAGGTCAGAGGTGGGTATAGCTAAGTGAATATCGAAATTTTTTCTTCTAGTAGGGTAACTATGAATAGGTCTATCAGTTGAATTATGAAAGTGTTTGCGAACCAATCACACGGATTCTATAATGAAAAGAGCGGGCAGAGTTGAAATTTTGTATTTTTAAAAATAGAATTCGCAATGCGTTCTACTACTTAAACCGTTAATGTAACGAATAGCTTTTTTTTTGTAATTTGAAAATAGATTCGAAGAGGTGCAAACTACAAGACCCCCAGAAAGGTAAACCATAGCGAAGATGAGATTCGAACAATGAGAAATAAGTTTTTAAGGCATCAAGATGCTCAGACACAGATTTAATGGCAAAACAAGCAGAGGATAATTTTTTTGCCAAGGTGTCTACATGTACAGACATTTAAGGGCACCGTCAATATGGAGACCAAGAAACTTGATCGAATTAGAAGATCGGATAAAGTAATTGTTGAGTTTGAGAAGTTATAAAACTCCTTTGAAGGGAAGTTTTCTCAGTGTTAAAACAGAGCGCGTTCGCGTCAGACCAGGACTTAATAGTAATTAGATCTTTGCTTATGGTAGAATGTAAAGCTCGTATATCTGAACTACTCCAGGTTACACTGGTATCATCCGCAAATTAAGTGAATTTACCATCAATTCGTAAGTCAGTGACATCCTTAATGAATACCAAAGAAAAAATATTGGACCTAAGACTGAACCTGAGGTACACCACTGCTAACTGGTAAATTTCTCGAAACTTTACCATTAACTCGTACCAAATGTTTTCTACATTCAAGGTAAGATTCAAACCATTTTAAAGGAATACCGCGTATGCCGCGTATGCCCCTTTCCAAAGGATTCGTTGATTAGAGAACGTAATGCGTTAATCATCACTTCTGGAAAGTTTGAAAATAACTTAGCTAATAACCCATCGATGCCGCAGGGAGTTTTGTTTTGAATGCTGAGAATGGTTTGCACTAGGTCAAATCTGTCTATAAGTCTAAGAAAGAGGCTATCAGTGTTCTGTCGTAGACCATTGTTCGTGAAGTTTAGTTTCACGAGAGAGGAGTGGAAATGCTCTATTGAAGCACCTGATAGTTTTATCGAGAAAAATTTATAGTTAATATGTTCAGAAAGATCAACCCAATCATTTGCTAAACATAAGTCATGAAATTAGTGTCCAGAAGACAGAAATCACAACAAGAAACTTGGTAATATACATCATTTTATACTCAAACTTGTAACGACAACTTGTTAAGTCGTTTACACCTACAATTTTTGCTTTGCGCAAAACCGAACTTCTTTTTGTTCCAAGAACAAGCCTTTTTCTATGTGATAGCATAGCTATTACAATTGGCGGTACCCGTATTTGAACGAGACCAGACGTAGGACCTATTTGTGCGCGATTGTGTTGAATTTAATTCAATATAGGTTGTAATAGGATAGGAGACCATTCACGGATTGCAATCTGGAGATAGTAAACAAAATTCATATTCAATCTTAACGTTTGATATTTGCATCATATTTAATATTTTCCCTTAAATTAAGATAACTTACCTTACCCAAAACACCCTGAGAAAGAGAGTCTACATGCATGCATATGATGTAACCAATTTTTGAATAATTTTACCTACGACCCCCCCTTTAATCAGTCAATAACACACAGTCGGTATCAATGTAATGACGTCTATTACGCACAGTAAAAAAAACGCACAGCTGTAAAGTAAATCGCACGGCTTCCCTAGCAACATCTTAGCAACTGTCAATAGACGTCACCATTTTATTCAAAATTTACTATTTGAAAACATTCAATACGGCCATGTTTAACTATGAAAAGCCCAAAGGGCTAAGTATATGTATTGATTATAATTGAAAAATGGACTTTCGATTATCAACAATATATTAATAATGATTAAACGGTAGTTATTTAATGTGCTTCTTTCATTGGTAATAGAGTAATAGAGATGGAGTTTACCAAGCACCTCTAATTATGTAACTGTTATTTCTTATGCTTCTTATAAAAAATACAAGTACAAGTAGGTCGTAGGTAAAGTATAGTACGTAACTTGTGCTGTAAAGCATTTTACGCACTCACGGAATTACTTTTCCATTCGTGCGTAAAATGCTCCTTACCACACACGTTACGTAATATACTATAATAATGATTATGATGATAATGAATAATTTTTGTTTGATAATATTCATTCATATTAAATCATATTATATCAAATTATCATATTCCATAACAATATATTTGATAGAGGCGATCTATAAATACAAATTACATACAAATCATTTATTTTGATGTAAACTATGAAAAATTCAAAAGTTTTCTTCACCAGTAGAAAATCATAATTCAATACAGCCAAGAAATCCTCGCCAGAAGATTAAATCAGGGTTCCACCGTGAGCTGAATTACCCCTGTCATATCTGCTAATAACTCTATATTTAGCAATAAAAACTGGTTCATTTGCATGTAACCAGTGTTCAGTAATGGCAACTATTTGTAGGAAACCCAATTCTCCCAAAAACAAATATAACTCGTCTGTTTTATTTCGTATAGACTGAATATTAATCAGAACCATTCTCAATTTACAGTCCTTAAAACTAAACAAGGATTCTAGTTCCTCTGGACACGTCCTATCAACTGAAAATTCCTCCTAGGAGAATCGGCAGTAGAGAAACGGCTATTACTCTTTCTAATTATTTATTGATAAATTCTCCGTTCCGAGGTGATGTAATTTCTGTAGAAGGATAGATCATTATCCACTCCAACTGAGCTTATGCCATAAACATCATGATATTGATAATAAAATGCCCTTTAAGCAATGGGATCAACAGACAGACCCTCGGATGATGAAAACACCTTAACACTTGTGGAAGTATAACCTTCAAAACATACAGACGATGGTAGATCATGTAGATAGGCAAGGAATAGCTTGAGAGACGATAAAATAGCCAGTTCTCTTAGTCTAGACATAATATAACGATTGCTTCCAGAAGAGGACTCCTGTGTTAATCCGACCGTAGGAGGAGTCATCGGTTCCAGCGAAAAGTTAGTGTCATTGTGTGTATCTTTTGTGAACTGGAATGAAGAAAAATATTTCGATTTACACACGGCTGAAGCTTGTTTATCAGATGAGATGGCTACTACTTCTGAACGAGAAATGTCAGAAATTTTACTCACAGGCTGTACAACTTGATTCACTTCCACTGGCTCTAAAGTATCCACCGTCGGTGTAGGCGAGGCTTCTCTGGACACTGAAGAATCAACAGACCATTTCAACGACACTCAAGGTGGCCATATTATATCACCGTCACAATTTGCTATCAGAGGCTTTTGTGTGAAAACCGATTTTAAATGATGTTGATTTTGATCTGTTGACCCCATGGAATAAGGGAAAGCAACGAATGAACTTTGCAAACCCCATCTTTTCTTCAACCTGATGTACAATATGATTTGTAGTGTAGCCTGCAGAAAGATTTTTGACTAGTACATAATGCCACCTTCGATTGCTGCTAGGGGATACGGCGTACGGAACTTCTGAGATGCTGGATATCTCAGGAGATGTCTCAATTTGTGTGGAAAATGATGTGATGTAGGTGGGACGCTTCTTAGGATTATTGTTGTTAATTCGAGTGTTTATCTCTATTACTAAGCTGGATATATGAGTAAAATCATTCTTCAAAAAATTTACTTATTTATTTATCTCACTATTCGTGTGTATGGCCACGAATGGCCACTTGGAACTTGTGGCCGATCTCACTACCGAAGCATTTCTGAGGTCACTGAAACAATTCATTGCCCGACAAGGATGTCCGTCTGTCATCCATAGCAATAACGCCACCAATTTCCAAAGAGCAAAAAATCACCTTAATGCACTTGCTTCTAACAAAAAATCTAAACATGATCTGTATACAAGATTATTAAATATCATTAGAGATTACCTGGAAATTCATCCCTTCGCGGTCTCCGCACTGGAGCGGCATGTGGGAAGCCGCCATAAAAAGCGCGAAGCACCACCTGATTAAAATCGTTGAAAACTCAACCTGACGTATGAACAGCTCGACACAGTACTCACACAAATCGAAGAAACTCTCGTGACCCTTGTATCCGATATTAAACGACCCAACTAACCTAAACCCACTCACACTGGGTCATTTCCTCATAGGCATTCCCCTTACATATTTTCCGTAAAGAGATGTCTCCACCACCACCGTGAATGGGTTTTCATTCTGGCAGCAGTGCTTTCGACTGCGACAGCTGTTTTGGAAAATCTGGACAGTGGACTACCTTAAATCTCCCCTAAGAAAGGCACAAGTGGCTCACGGTAACCCATAATATACAAGTAAGCGATTTGGTATTGGTAACACAAGAAAACACGCTTCCTTTTAAATGGCCTCTGGACAGAATGTTGGAAATTTCTTCGGGTAAGGACGGTCGTACTCGTTCGGTAAGTATGAAAACCCGGGATGGAAACTACACTCGGCCTATAACAAAACTTTCTCCCCTCCCAAGATCTGATAAATGAAAACACTGCTCAAGCCCTCTACGGTTGCTGCCCCCCCCCCCAAAATGTTCCCATTTTAATAGAAAATTTAAACAGGAAAATTCATTTCACTTTCCAAATCACTCATCATCCACCTTTTTCGTGACCACTCTTTCTAATTAATAACGCACACCCCTGTCAGAATACCTCAAAGTTGAAATGAAAAAACGCTTCTGAACAATTACCAAATAGTCAAAACACATCTCATCATCCCTCTTCCTCTCATCATTCCGCTCCTTTCCTCGATACAATACGTTCTCAAAATATGCAATTACCTAGAACGATCTACGCGTCACCCCCTTTCCCCCAGCCACTTTTTTAACGGACAATTCCAACAACCCTCTCCAGGAAAACAAGAGCAGCCACAGAAAAAGCAACAACTAATAACTACTTATCTAGAAATTCTCAAAAACACATTAACCGCCAAAACCGGCAAAAACACCGGCTCTCAAGTTTTTTTACAAAAATTTATTAAACTATAGAGGTATTATGAACTTCGTTAAAATTGCCCATTGATGTAACAAGTTTTGTACCAATTGCACAAGAGTATTTTATTTCAATTGTTTTCTGTACAAAATTAAACAATAAACTCAACATCAAACATTCTCATCCACCAACCAACCAGTCTACATTAACAGAGAAAGCAGTATATTTCTTGGAATGGACGCACTTAAGGAGTTGATGTGGGAGTAGTTTTAAACAAGGCATGTCGATTTTGCGCCTAGTTTAGTGGGTTGTGGATAGATGTTTGGAGTAAATATGACTTTCAATTTCTTCCCACTAGCAACGCGAACGTTTATAGGGTGCTTAATAATGAAAACAAAAAGTTTAAAACATGGATACAGCAAAAAGAAATACTCCTAATATATATCAAAGTTCTTCCAAAAAAATGTTCAAGATATTCCACAGACTTGTTTATTTGTATAGTGTTTTGTTCGAGGTTTTTCAATTATTTATTCGTTATTTTCTTCGTATTGCGAAAATGTAATGATTTTATTTTTTATCGAAAATTATAAGTATAAACGTCTTCCTCTTGGTGCAAAACTGCCTCCAACTCTTCAGATTCCATCGGCTACAAAAATTTTATAACCTGGTAGAGAAACTATAAAATATAAAATAATACTATGCCGTCCAACGAGTTTTTTTTATCTAATAATTTTAGTTTCTGAAACTCATATTTTCATTTAATATTGCTATAACTCAATATAAGTACCCTCAGTCTTTTGTAGAAATAATTTCAGTTATAAAAATATTGATTCCGGTTCTTGAGTTGAAATTTTGAAGTCGACCGAGCTGCGACTGCAAAATTCATGTTTTTCTACTGCCAACAGATATAGAGGAGGTAGCGTGTAAGTCAAGCTGGTCGAAAGAGGTGGATATGGGTGGATAGCGAGTCATAGAGTAATAAATAAGAGATATGTTGAACGTGTAGCGTTCTGTCGCACAAAGTTACCACTAGCGCCTTCCTTGGCTACAGGTATGAACTAGCACTCAAGACGCGTGCTATTTGAATTAAGCTTTCTGTATACGCGTAATATTGTACAATGTTTGCTTTCGTATGGATGGAGAAATACTTCTTCGGAACCCACCTTGATGGTTCTGTTTCTAAAGTCTAACTGGAAACCATGTAAATTCATTACGTCCATTCCCAGAATCACGTATTCTTCGATGTCAGCTACGATTACCGTATACGTAATTTTTTCTTCACCAATTCCCCAATTGGATTTGCGAATCTCCATGAACATTGACACTCTCCCATGTTGCGGTCCGGAGTCGCAGCCTCGTTGGCAGAAGCTTCTTAGATTTTATTATCTCTGGCCGTATAATGGTTCTAGTTCCTCCAGTATCCTTAAACAGAGTATCTTTCCAGCAATCCACTTCGCCATCCACATATACACTGTCATTACGACATCTAATAGAGGCTATCAGTATGCGAGGGTCTTTGGAACGATCCTGAGTCGGTGCTGCCCCCTCGGGGCCGACCCATCATAGTTTTCCTGGGACTGGGGTTCTTGGTTTGCTGGAGTTCTAGGGCGCGTACACGAGTTGCGTACATGCCTTAGCTCACCACAATTCCAGCATCTAATCTTCCTCGGCTTTCGGTCTACCATGCTTTTTATCAAGTTGGCTAACTGGTCAAATCTATCTTCTTCACCCTCTTCTTGAATGGTCCTAACGTTGTTATATCCTGACGCCTTCGTGGCTGCTTCATATTCAAGAGCAGCAGTCAATGCATCGACCAATGTTTTGGGATGGGCTGAACGAAGCGTCCTGTGCAAATCGGACTAGTTGGTCGGTATTCCCTTTATACTCTTGAAGGGTTTCATTGAGTTTCTTGAGTTATTGAGTTTGCCATTCTTCTCTCTAGCTCCTGGATTTTCTCTTCCATTGTTGTTATTTTATTTTCCATATCTGATTTTAGGGACGAAATTTTATTCTCAACTTCATTTCCGACAGCGGCAATATCATTTTTTATTGACAAAAAATCGGCGGAAATATCATTCATGGTAGAAATCTTTTCGTCCATATTAGCAAAAATATCATCCTTCATGGTAGAAATTGACGAGATTATGGTGGAGGACTTGTCATTGAATAAGAATGTTTCTGGATCCAATTCTTCACTTCCCAGTGCTATTATCAGTCTTTCAACTAATTCACTCTTCTTTTCGGACGTTTCCAGCTCGCGTTTTTCTAATTCTGCTTTCAGTTCCGTCACTTTCAGTTCACAGAGTCTCTTAGCCACTTTTACGTAATTATTTATTCATATTACTCCACACCTAACACCAATGTGATGTTTCTCTTATTTATTTGATTTGTTTTTACCGTGGGATAAAATTGTACGCTCACTATGGCTAAATACTATTGATTTATTGAAGAAACACTCACACACTATAATAAACTTAATACATATACACACTACTTAATGTCTACCAATTTATTTACACTCGGTATAATAATTGTTCTAATTTACTAATCTACAACTCTCCGACTCACTCGAAAACCCGCGTATATATAGTCCTCTGCAACTCTAGACCTTTCTTGAATTTACCGTCTGCTACGCTCCGAGAACAGTCTGGAATATTACCTGTTGAAGAACCTTTCTAGTAAGGTCGCATTTGCCAAAATTTATAATTTGCGACAGGACCGGCTTCTGAATCACGGAGTTCGTAACAGTAAGAATACATGGAAATCCATTGGTACAGCCTGGGACTCGGTTTTTTGGAAGAGGTGGGTACCATTTGCAATACACTGGGTTGCAGGTACCTACTGAGGCTTATTCGAAGTTTAATTATCATCAATTTTATTTGATTTGAATTAACCGCCCATCAGTTTTCTCTTATTTTTTGGAATTTGGCATATCAATTGAGTGATCAACTATAAATATTGTCCTGTAGCCCAAGGAGAAACATCCAGTTGAAATCCCCTTACTACTGCATGCGAGGCTCTGCAGGAGTAGACTTTGTAGCCTCTCATAGGATAAGGAAAAATAAAAAATAAAACAAGCGGGCATGCACTGCAACTGGGCACAAGTCAGAGCAATATATCCGCAGTGCCTGTTAAAATCAGTTATTTTAACATCATTTGCCTTTGATGCTCCCCTGTATATTCAACTATCCTAGTTGAGTGCAAGAGTTTCAATTCCCTTTTTCTTTTTTCGGTAATCTCCGCCTACCCGGAGAAACTCGAAAAGCAACGTAACCGCCGTGGCCCCACCCTCGCAAAAAGTTCCCAAAAAACGCTCTCTTTCCTTTGGGCTTTTGCCTTGGAAGCATCTTGTGAAATGTAATTGTGATAAAACGCCAACTTCCCATGCCTCATGGATTTAAAAATGATCTATCGTTACAGTAATTAAAGCCAGTGTTAGTGTTCATAAATTGTATCAAGGTAACAAAAACAAATTTATTTCTGCTATTGTAACCCTCTATCAATACGCATCACGTTTGCCGAAAACGCGGCAAAGTAACCTGCTCTTCACGGCGTTGCCTAGTTCACGAAACCGTATAATTTGTAGCTATAGTAAAAATCTCTTAGACTATTATATTGTCTTACTATTTGCATAATTTACCACATATTGTAATTTGTCTATATCTGTAAACACTCGTTATTATGTGTTTGTGTTCGCGCTTTATATTTCAAACCGGCATGTCCGCGTTTCGACTCTGAACTTTTCATAAATACGTATTTCTATTTCATTAATATACTTAGTTGTTAATATCACTAGAATTTTATTTAAACCCGCTTTCCCTGATTACAGGGTGGTCCTTCGAATATTTAAAGACTAATTAAACCGCGATTAAACATGTGTAGGATCCTCTGTTGAACCTCGATTCTCCATTATTAAAATTAATAATATTAAAGTCCACTCTCAATTTAATCCTTCACATAGTTTTTTGGTCCTTCGAGCCGGATGTTGATTCACGTCAAAATGACACATTTCGACATTTCTCATAAAGTTTGAACTTTTTCTACAATACTTAGACTTTCAGTTTGTTCGTAAAAAAAAAAAAAAAAAAAAAAAAAAAGAAAAATTAACTTATAAATACGGTTGGAAAAGACTTTGACAAAATTAATTAGTGAACTTTTATCTGTTGTGTTACCTTCATAAAGTGCGTCGTGCTACTCATACGAATTTATAGAAATTACCGAAATCTCATAATTTCACTTACGCTTCGCAACGCCGCACCGTGGGAGCACCGCTTTTCTGTGTTTGCAGCGAAAGCTTTCGGCTTTCCTCACAGCAACCCAACAACAATGAAACAAAAGGTTATGATGGTGCCGCCCATCTGCCGCTCGACTTTGCACTTTTATTGAGGATAGACCTTTTTGTATTTTTTTTATTGCATGTTTTGGTTTCACAGGATTATGTTGTAAACCCATTTTAAAATATTTACATTTTAACGATTCTGATCTAACTATCATTTATTATATATATTTTGTATTTGGAATTTTGTTTTTGCATTTAGGTAGATATCTACTCAACTAAAGGTAGAGGTATTTGTATCTTTGGCATATGCCAGTAAAATTTCGCAGTGGTTTATATATTTATTGATATTTGTACCACATTTCTTTACTTTTTTTAAAGTTGATTTCGAAAAGTTTTAATAACGTTTGCCTTCTATTAAATGTACAGTGTTTGTATTATACAGTGTGTCTCTAATAATTTATATTTATCGCAAGTTTTTTCGTTTCGCAATTTCAAAACAAAACATAGTATTGTTTGGTTTACAATTTCTTTATTTCTCATTCTCATCTGATTTTATCTCGGAAATGTCTCATCTATTGTATATGCCTATATATATTTTGAATTTACTATAAATTTGTAAATGTACATTGATCATCGCCTTTGCGTTCAAGCTAGCTATTAAATCGTAGCAAAATGGCAACTTCTTCAACTCATAGAAAAAATAAACGAACGGGAACAAAATCACAACTCTCTCGAATCGAATCGTTTGTCGCTAACCTCACAGGTGTGGAGGAAAATTATTTGCTACAAGTTAAATTGAATAACTTGATATCGGTCACTATGACAATTATCAGACAACTCAGTTAGAAATCTTAGCACTCTCTTCCACTGAAGAAAATTTATCGGATAGTGGAACCGCGGAGGATCTGGTAGCAGATCGATTTGAGGCTTGTATTGCCAAACTTACTTACTTAATTGACAAATGTAATAAAACTATAAACAATGCACCGGAAAACGCCAATGTCGTACTCCCTAAAATTAATATTAAGCCATTTAGCGGACATCAACCCGAATGGACTTCATTTTTTGATCTTTTTACGGCTCTTGTTTTAAATAATCACAAACTTCAGAGCAATAGTGAAAAACTGTACTACTTAAAAAGTCTTCTACGTGGCCAACCGCTCGAATTGATAGACAGCTTAAACGTCACCAATCAAAATTTACCTGTCGCCATACAGATTTTGAAAAATGCATATGAGGATAACTCCAAATTATTACATACGCTTTTTTCTGATTTAGTTGATCAGAAACCTTTATCTAAGAGTAATGCTTCGGGTCTAAAGGATTTTTACATAGCCGCAAAAAAAAGCTTGGATCTTATCAAAAATCTAGGTCTTAATGATAAAGAGAACTTCGAAACACTCATAGTCTTTTTACTAGAACAAAAATTAGATTTTCAATCTAGACGTGCTTTTGAAGGTGAACGCAAATCGGACACTCTTTCAACAATTGATTCATTCTTCGAATTTGTGAAAAAACGTTTTACAGTCTTGGAAAATTTAAATGTATTTGAAACTGGCTCTGAAAAAGAAACCAAAGGGTTTGAAAATAAATGTAAAGTTAATATGCACAATAGTGTGGGGGATAAAACAAACAATCCTTCTACTTCCTACCATACAAATAATTCTTCTACTTTAACTACAAATCGGCACAATTGTACATATTGTTCAGAAAAAACCCACACTCTCTATAAATGCAATAAATTTTTAGCATTAAATCCTTCTGATAGATATAAATTCGCTAAGGCTAGTAAACTTTGCTTAAACTGTCTCAGCTATCAACATATATTTTCCTCTTGTAAATCTTTGCATAGATGTTTGAGTTGTGGTAAATCGCACCATACGCTTTTGCATTTTGAAAATGGACCCCACTCTCGACCCATGCCAAATAATTCGAATTCCTCATCCACTAGGAACCATTCACTTCCCTCTCGTGACTCAGGAAACAATCCTAACTATGCTCGTTCTTCTTATTTGAATAGTAACTTGTCGATAATTGATTCAAATGTAAATCATTCTAACACTCCAACAAATACCTCTCAAGCTTCTTTGTCAGCAACAAGTCTCACAAATCTAATTGTTTTATTACCCACCGCATTAGTGAATGTCCATTGCGGTAATGGTCAAGTTAGAATCGCTAGATTACTTTTAGACTCCGCCTCGCAAATCAGTGTGATCAAAAAATCTTATGCTGATCGTTTAAATCTGCCTTACCAAATTCGAAATGTGAATATATCGGGCCTTGGCAACAGTAATTGTAGTCACACTACAAATGTAATTGATATCGTATTCAGTTCCATAGTCGAACCTTCCAAAGTTTTTAACCTCTCATGCTCAGTTATCGAAAATATCACCTGTAAACTTCCTCAGTTCGCAATATATCCAGAGGAATTCAAGTTACCATCGCATGTCAAACTAGATTTAGCTGACCCCTCGTTTTTCTCGCCGGGAGAAATACATATATTAGTAGGGGCAGACTTATATTTTAATTTATTAAAAAGTGAAATAGTTAGTATGGGCGCTAATTTACCAACACTCTTAAATACGCACTTAGGCTATGTTATAGCGGGTCCCGTCCCCGAACATAGAGTTAGTCATTTCAATCAAAATGTTCTATCCTTTCTGACTATAAACAAGGATGACGAATCTGAAGAAAATAATTTGAATAAATTAGTTGAAAAATTTTGGGAGATAGAGGAAATACCTGAGAAGCAGGGTCTCTCAATTAATGATGAAATAGCTGAAAAAATATTTTCAGAAACTACTACAATTTTACCCTCTGGTAGATATCAAGTTGATATGCCTATGTTACCAGACAATAATAGAAAACTAGGGCATTCCCTTTCAATAGCCCAAAAGACGTTTTTCTCACCTTGAAAATAAATTTATCAAAAATGTAGAATTTTTTGAAACATATAAACAAGTCTTGTTTGATTACATTTTGTTAGACCACGCTAGAGTGGTACCTTTGTCCTTATTTTGTAACGTATCCAAGGAAATTAAATATTTTGCTCCTCATCGAGCAGTCGTGCGTAGTGAATCAGTGTCTTCTAAATTTCGTATAGTATTCGATTTTTCTGCTCGTTCGGATTCTGGAATTTCTCTTAATGACCTCACTCTCAAGGGATACCAAGTCCAGGATAACTTGTTTGACATCATATGTCGTTTTCGAAGCTTTCGGTTTGTTCTCTGTGCGGACATCCAGATGATGTACCGCATGATAGATATTAATCCTGCTCAGCGTCACTTGCAGAATGTGCTTTGGCGTGATAGCCCTACTGATTCATTCAAATGTATTGAACTTTCTCGGCTTAGTTTTGGCCAAAATTGTGCTCGTTTCCTCGCAACTCGAGTGCTCAAGGATATCGCTGAAAGAAACTCGTCTTATTCATTAGCTAAAGCTGCAATTCTTTCGCAAACATACATGGACGACATCCTCGCTGGAGTCTCCGATTTTAATCAATTACAAACTCTCTATTCCGAACTGAATACTGTTCTTAATAAGCATGGATTTCACTTACATAAGTGGCACTCTAATTCCTTTGAATTTCTCGAAACGCTCTCGCTAGAACAGAATCTAGAATTTAGACCTTAACTTGGAAAACTCGCATTGCAAAATTCTCGGTCTCAAATGGAACTCTTCCACGGACATGCTGCAAATTCGTTCATCTCCTTTGCCTAATGTTTCTTACCTTACCAAGAGAATAATCTTGTCCATTATCAGTAGTACTTTTAATCCTATTGGTATCGTAAATCCTCTGATCTTATTTGGAAAATTAATCATGCAATCCATCTGGCAACTCAATCTTGGATGGGACGCCCCTATTGAAGATACAAATGTATTGAAACAGTGGCAATCATTTGTTTCAAAACTCTCTGAAATTTCGCAATTTTCGATTCCTCGGCTGCTAGTCGAAAACAAACAAATTAGCAACATTTCTCTTCACGGGTTTTGTGACGCTAGTCAATCAGCGTATGGTTGCTGCGTCTATTTAATTGCCTTTTATTCTGACGGTTCCCTCTCGTCCCGCTTAATTACCTCTAAATCCAAAGTAAATCCTCTAAGAAATAAACTCACTGTTCCCAAGCTTGAGCTCAGTGCCATGGTTCTTCTTCCAAAACTTACGCTTAAACTACTAAACATTTTTTCATCCACTTATCAATTTTCTTCGGTTAATCTTTGGTCTGATTCCCTCATCGCGTTAAGCTGGGTGAGGCGTACGGCGAGTGAGTTTTCCCCTTTCGTGTCCCGACGTGTTCAAGTTATTCAACAGAATAGCATGGGGTGCATCTGGCGAACCATTCGATCTCAGGACAATCCTGCAGATATTCTTTCTCGAGGAAAGTTTACACCTGATGTCTGGCAATTTTGGAGCCATGGTCCAAACTTCTTACGCGAAACTAATGAATTTGATTCACTTGATACTTTTACACCTTTAGATAATTTACCCGAAACTAAAAAGGTCACTTTGATTGCTTCAAAACATAACAAAAATACATTGAAAGAAATGTTTTCCGAAATTTCTAAATTTTTAAAATTACAAAGATCCCTTGCTTATATTTTTAGGTTTGTACACAACACAAAAAAGGGTAATCGTAAAATAGCTGGACCCTTATCTGCAAAGGAAATTCAAAATTCTCACGATTTTATTATAAAGCAAATTCAACTGGAACATTTTTCCAAAGAAATCGAACTTCTCGCCCAAAACAAATCCGTAACAGATAAATCTCTTTTACCACTAAACATATTTTTGGACGGTAATCAAACTTTAAGAGTAGGAGGTAGATTGCAACATGCTGACCTCAATTATGATAAAAAATTTCCCATTCTTCTCCCTTCCAACGACATTCTAGTATCGCTCCTTATAGAAAAAGATCATGTTAGGCTTGGACACTGTGGTCCTCAAAACTTGTTAGGAAACCTTAGGCAAAGATATTGGCCTTTAGGTGGAATTCGCTTGATTAAAAGAATACTTTCAAAATGCATCACGTGTTATCGATTTAACGCACAATTTGCCTCCCAACTTATGTCTCCTCTATCGGTAGACCGATTGTCTCCGGCCAGACCATTTTCAAAGGTCGGTGTAGATTTTACCGGACCCATTTCCCTATTGTCTTCTCGACTTCGTAAAGCCCCTGTTCTGAAGGCATATATTGCCATTTTTGTTTGCATGGTAACGAAAGCCATACACATAGAACTTGTCACTAGCTTGACTACCGCAGCATTTATAGCCTGTCTAAGAAGGTTCATTGGTAGACGGGGAAACCCCGAAATCATTTACAGCGATAACGGAACTAATTTTGTTGGCGCTCGAAACCAACTAAAGGACCTTTCCAACTTTATAAAATCTCAGAATTTCGTGGATGAGATTGCTTCGTTTCTCTCTTTGACTGAAATTACGTGGAAATTCATTCCAGCTCGATCTCCTCACTGGGGTGGCCTGTTAGAGGCCGCAGTCAAAAGCACTAAATCCCATATGGTCAAACTTTTGTCGTCTTCTACTTTCACATATGAAGAAACAGCCACAATTCTAATCCAGATTGAGGCTATTCTAAATAGCCGTCCTTTGTACCCCTTGTCGGACAATCCCAATGATCTATTGCCTCTGACCCCTGGTCATTTTTTGATAGGATGTCCTTTGACCGCTTATCCTGAAGAGGATATGACTAACCTCCGTGTAAATCGCTTATCCTTCTGGAAACAGTGCGAAAGAATCCAACAAATCTTCTGGAAGTGCTGGTCTATCGACTATCTTCATCAGCTTCAGCATCGTCCGAAATGGCAAAAGTTGAAAAAAGACTTAGCCATTGGAGACTTAGTTCTAGTGCTATCCGAAGATAGACCCCCATTGAACTGGCCTTTGGCCAGAATAGTCGAGCTTCTGCCAAGTCGCGATGGTAGAGTCCGTGCGGCAAAAATAAAAACCAGTGACGGAGTTTATACTCGTCCCATTGTAAAATTAGCTGTGCTACCCCAAAGAGATTAGCTTTGTATCTAATTCTCCGCTTATTTTTTTTCTTTTCCGTTTATTCTTCTCACTTCCCCCCCCCCCCAGTATGTTAAAATCAGTTATTTTAACATCATGTGACGTCGTTCGCTTCTTTCAATTTTCCTTTGATGCTCCCCTGTATATTCAACTATCCTAGTTGAGTGCAAGAGTTTCAATTCCCTTTTTCTTTTTTCGGTAATCTCCGCCTACCCGGAGAAACTCGAAAAGCAACGTAACCGCCGTGGCCCCACCCTCGCAAAAAGTTCCCAAAAAACGCTCTCTTTCCTTTGGGCTTTTGCCTTGGAAGCATCTTGTGAAATGTAATTGTGATAAAACGCCAACTTTCCATGCCTCATGGATTTAAAAATGATCTATCGTTACAGTAATTAAAGCCAGTGTTAGTGTTCATAAATTGTATCAAGGTAACAAAAACAAATTTATTTCTGCTATTGTAACCCTCTATCAATACGCATCACGTTTGCCGAAAACGCGGCAAAGTAACCTGCTCTTCACGGCGTTGCCTAGTTCACGAAACCGTATAATTTGTAGCTATAGTAAAAATCTCTTAGACTATTATATTGTCTTACTATTTGCATAATTTACCACATATTGTAATTTGTCTATATCTGTAAACACTCGTTATTATGTGTTTGTGTTCGCGCTTTATATTTCAAACCGGCATGTCCGCGTTTCGACTCTGAACTTTTCATAAATACGTATTTCTATTTCATTAATATACTTAGTTGTTAATATCACTAGAATTTTATTTAAACCCGCTTTCCCTGATTACAGGATCCTTTGTTGAACCTCGATTCTCCATTATTGAAATTAATAATATTAAAGTCCACTCTCAATTTAATCCTTCACAGTGCCCAAAAATACAAGAGCATCCTCCTCATACGCGAGCAGACTTCGTGTTAAGGAAGCTAGAGAAAAGCAGGAGGGGAGAAAAGCAGGAGCACCTAAACCCTCAACCTCCTCAACAGGTGGAAATCTCCGAGATAAATCCTGGACAGAAAAATAAGAAAAACCCCTTTTCTTCCTGAAATGGGTAAACCCGGAGAAAGAGACGATCCACTAAGGCGTGGACTTGGTGGAACGGAAGTAAGATGGTATCTTCGCTTTCTTGAACAGGGGGAAGCAAGAAAGGAGGCCACGGAGCTCAAGAAGCAAGTAGAGGTGGAAAACATCCCTCCTAAAGGATAAAAACGTACCGTGAGCAGTTCTCCCCAGACTAAGACTACTCTCAGTGCGGACGACCAAACATTGCTGAAGAAAGCAATGATGAGAAATGTATGCAGGATAAACATAATTATAGTGGCATACATATCAGAGCAGAAGTCGTTCTAATCGACTGTGAAACACCACAGACTGCAGAATGGCTCTGGCTGATAGATCCAAAGCTGGAAAACTGGAAGGGAGTAGAAATGATAGTGTGTCAGGGAGACGACATCCCAAAAATGCATACCGCCACGATCTTATTCCCAAAAAGCAAGGGCGTAGAGGAAGGAAAGCTTTTTCGCTTGATTGAAGCGCAGAGCGATGGTTTGGAAACAAACCAGTGGAAAGTCCTCAATCTAGAAGAAGAGAGCAAAGGCCCAGTCTTGAGGGCAGGAATGGACAATCTAACAAGAACAATCCATTACCGCTTTGGGAAAATTCCCGTTCATGGCCTCACAAAGGAAAAGGAGGAGGTTTTTACAGTACTCTTCCAGAAGGGGACATCGCACTGATGAAAGAGGAAATTACCCAAGAAGACAACCAATAGTATGGGAGGAATCAAGTTAATGCTCACCATGCCAAGTTAACTTCGGTGCTGATCACAGGATTGTTCACCTAGGAGCAATAGGGGATGTGTTTAATCCAAGAACTTTGGGTATATCACACTGGTAGTGATATACCATAGGAACATGTATTATGATGAGAAACAATATCAACTATTTTTGTCTATCAGAATACCTGACTCGAGACCTCTTTCCAGTTCGAGCACACCTCGAACACAAGAAGCAGGACAAGGAAATAGTAAAAGCATTTTGCTACTTTGAAGGAGATAGGCTAGCACTACCTCAAGAGGTACAAAGGCTGGTGAAATACTGCGAAGAGAAAAGACTCCCACTTCTAGCATGTGATGTTAATACACACAACACCGTTTGCGGCAGTAGCAGCACTATCCATAAAGGGAAGCAGCTTTTAGAAAATATCCCCTATAAAAACCTTAATATTCACAATATACGGAATACCCCCACATTTGTAACAAGTGTATAAGACCGTCGAGTAGGTTGGGTATACACTCATAAACGAGGAATTGACTTCTCAGTCAGGAAAGCGAAATTTATCCGTTGGGGGAATTGTTCCGAAAAAACGGAAGAGGCTGGTTAACTTCTTAAGACGAAGAAACAAGTCCTCACAACCCGCTTTAGATCAAGAAGAGACTGTTAATTATCCGACCGTTATAGCCTCTTCAAAGTGTCGTTTGGAAACAGGGAGGATCCGGCTTCATTTATACGGAGAATTAAAGAAATATTTACTGCAAAGAATGTCCAGAAGACAAATATGTACCAAAGGACAATTTACTTCCTGTACTACTCGAATTACTGTCCGGTAAGCCCGCTCTTTGGTACCGAAATAACCGCAGCAGATACTTCATCTGGCAGGAATTTGAAACAGATTTCCTTTCTTCTACCCCGTTAATCACGAAGACGACTTGGAAGCTGAGATAAGCCGTCGGCTGCAGAGAAGAAATGAGTCCGCCGCAACATACATAACCGAGCTACAAACTCTTATGCGACGCCATGGTAAGCTAACTTCCGAACAACAGTTGGCGTGGCTGTACCGCAACCTGTTGCCGGAATACTGTCTGCAAGTCCGAAATGATTTTTCCTCATTTTGTCAGGTGGTAAGGTAATATGAGCTCCTCAGGAAGGAACTCCAATTTGTACCCAACCACAGCGGACCGAACCGAGGACCAAATCCACGTCCGCAGCCAATACATACTCCGAGATATGGACCTTCGCACAACACGACTCCTGGTCCATCCAGAGAGCCCGTCGCCGATTTCAGCCAACCTTCACCGACCAATACTCCTCGCCGTCCGCCTCCGAGTAATACTTATCAACCGTCTGGATCATCTTCCCGTCCACCCATCTGTTTCCGTTGTGGAGAGTCTGGACACTACCGAAACGATTGCCAAAATACGCCAAAAATATTTTGCTCTCGTTGCCGTAAGGAGGGAGTGTTCTCCAGAGATTGTTCCTGCAGGAGGCAGGAAAACTAATCCGAAACTGTATTGAGGAGAGGCCGACTCAGCTTCCGCAAATCTTTGCCTCTCATACTGAACCGTCGCCGGCAGAAATGAACGATCCCCGACCGCACATAGATGTCGAAATTGAGAACTATACGTTCCAGGCATTGTTAGATACCGGAGCAGCGAAATCATATATTGGTGATCAAATAGCTAAGACATTTTCCCAAAGAAAGCAAACTACCGCCCGTCTAGGTACGAAGGCCTGTTTAGCTGATGGAAAGTTAGTCTCTATCACCGATACGTATAAGCGGAAATGGAAGATTCATGACGTCACTATGGAGAGTGCGTTAGAGCATTTCCCTGGTCTAATAGCCGATATCGTCTTAGGACACGATGTTCTCCAAAAATATAATTTCCGCTTGGAGTTAGGAACTGGCAGTATATACATCGATGATAAAAAAGTAAGGCGTCCGTCATTAGCCAGTCCCGTTGGAGTTTTAGGGTTGGTAGATACGTCAATGCAAGAAGTCGATGTTCCGATCATCACAAAAAACCACTATTCTGTAAATCCAATCGTTTCTGAAGTCTCTAAGTCTTCCCTGGTGTTAGGGGTTGATGAGGAGCAGCCCGTTAGTGAAGTTTCTGAGTCTTCCCTGGTGTTAGGGGTTGATAAGGAGCAGTCCGTTAGTAAAGTTTCTGAGTCTCTCTCTGTGTTGTTAGGGGTTGATGATGAAAAACCTGTTCTCAAAGTCTCTTCCCTGGAGTTGGGGGTTGACAAAGAGCAGTCCGTTTTTGAAGTCTCTGCGTCATACCTGGAGTTAGGATTTGACAAATAACTAACCGTTTCTATATCCTCTACGTTCTCCCTGGAAAATATAGGGGATGACGAGGAGTATGATTATATAGGTTGTCCGTTGGATAGCAAAGTTTCGCTTACAGAAAGAAATTTATCGGAAGAACATACAGACAAACTGAATACTTTTTTAAACCAAGAGCTACCGCAATTTGAAAAGATTCAGGGTCCAACGACACTAGTTGAGCATGAAATCCGTCTGCTACAATCCCGTCCGATCAAACAGATATACCGGCCTCAGAATCCGAAAATGCAAGAAATTTACAATACCGAAATAGACGCCATGTTGCAAGAAGGAGTGATAGAACCATCCACAAGTCCGTGGAGTTCTCCGATTGTGATTGTGAAGAAGAAGGATGGAAAAAACCGGTTTTGTATTGACTTCCGAAAAGTTAACGAGGTAACCATGAAAGATGCCTACCCTCTTCCATTTATTAATGCTATACTGGATAAACTGCGTAAAGCCAAGTATATTTCCAGTTTGGATTTTAAGAGTGGTTATTGGCAAGTTCCGTTAACAACCGAAAGGAAACCCATCACCGCCTTCACCGCACCGGGACGTGGATTGTTTCAATTCACGGTCCTGCCATTTGGTTTACATTTCGCACCCGCTACATGGAAAAACATTCGATCAACATCTGGAAAACCTCTCCGAAGTGTTCCGCCGGTTACGAGGGGTTCAGCTGAAACTCAATCCTGAGAAATGTCATTTCTGTCTACCGTACATGAAATACTTAGGACATGTAATTACTGGAGATGGAATCCGTACCGATCCATAGAAGGTGGAAAGTATTGTGAAATTTGCAGCACCGAGAAATATACGAGAGCTGAGAAGATTTTTGGGAGTTGCATCCTGGTATAGGAGATCATCAATCTCTCAGAGAGCTTCATTCCATATCTAGTCCATCTGGTCGTTTAGCAAGGTGGAGGGAGTATTTTTCTACAGCAGTACGACTTTGAAATACAATACCGTAAGGGTGCACCAAACCGTGTAGCCGATGCCTTGTCCAGAAATACACTACCCATGACCGCGGAGACCGACTCACCGTCCGCTTTCTGTTTGACCGATGTAACAGCTGAATTTTCATGGTACCGAAACAAGAAAGAAGAGGTTCTGAAGGATCCAGAGAAGTTCCCGGACTATTGTATTGAACAGGACCATCTATACCGCCATTTCTGGGACATAAATGATTTCCGAGAACCAGAAATGTCCGATCCATGGAAGCTGTGCATAGCAAAGCCCGACCGAACTCGAGTCCTGCAAGAAAACCATGACGCTCCAAACGCCGGACACCTAGGGAGTGCTAAAACCAACACCCGGATTGCGAAACTGTACTATTGGCCAGGAATGTTCAGGGACATCACCAAATACGTGAGGAAATGTCTACAACGTCAAAAGTACAAACCGTCGCAACAGAAGCTACCAGGCAAAATGCAGCCATCAGCAAACCGACAACCATGGCACACCGTTAGTTCTGATATCATTGGACCGTTGCCCAGAAGTAGGAAAGGAAACTGTTACATCATATTGTTCCAAGACTGATTTACTAAATGGGTACAGGGTAAACCGTTAAGGAATGCTACTGCCAGTAGCATAAGTACCGCCTTTTATGAAGAAGTATTAACGATATTTGGATGCCCCTGTACCGCCCTGACAGACAATGGAACTCAATATGACAGTAAGTTGTTCAAGGAAATGCTGAGTGGATTAGGAATCCGACACCGTTCCACTCCGCAATATACTCCACAAGCGAATCCAGTAGAACGAACCAACCGCACCCTGAAGACAATGATTGCACAATATTGCGAAGTGGATCACCGATACTGGGATATAAGATTGCCGGACTTGAAGTTTGCGATGAACAACTCGAGACATGACTCTACTGGATTCTCCCCCGCCTTTCTAAATTTTGACAGAGACCCCGATGCACCAAACTCCTTACGAATAGCAGCTGAAAAAAACACCGAGAAAAGTCCGGAAGAATACACCGGAGTGGACGACCCTACCGAAGACGACCCGAAGCCGCATCTTTTGCGAGTTGAGAAACTACAAGAGTGTTTTGATCTAGTCCGTCTGAACCTGTCCAGGGCATTTACCAGTCAAAGTCGTAACTATAATCTGCGCCGCCGTGACTGGAAATGCACCATAGGCGATAAGGTTATGAAAAAGGAACATACGCTATCCTCGGCCGTTGATCACGTCGCCGCGAAACTTGCCCCGAAATATTCCGGACCGTACGAAGTCCTACGTGTCATCTCACCGGTTGTATATGATTTGCGAGACGAAAACGGGAAACGGTGTAATCGTGTACATGTGAAGGATTTAAAACCCGCCAACTAGTAGAATTCTTTATGTTTTTTTTTGTCTTGTCCGTAGAATGGACGACCGAGATTTGCCACCACCGTTAATTCCGATAGGCAAGCATGGCGAGGAAATAATAGATTTGACGGAGGACATCAACCCCCCGTGTTCCCCGCCGCCCATTGACGACCTCTTCGGTGAGGAAGACTGGTGGCGGTGGAACGAGAATGCCAACAGTTCGAGGAGGCGTTTGATGAAACTTTTGGATTGACAAAGCTCTTGGTATGCACTCTCTACGAACGCACCACCGCCGTTCCAATGGAAGAGGGGGATGCTGAAGGTCAGGTAGAAGTCCGGGAGAAGACATCTCAATACAACACCGGTGTCTACCATAGTTTCACGCCCCTCGAACGGGACCCTCCCCGACCGCCTGCGCAGGTGCCGTGGGAAATTCTGGAAGCGCCCACTCCCTAAGTCTTCCCAGAATCAGGACCCTCCGACATAGACCTGAAGACGAGAGACTGGGAAATCGCCGATTTCGCCGCCGGACTACCACGGTCCCAACCGTGGCCAAAAGCTTGGGCAGAAAAGGCACAATATTTGCGCCCGAAGGATGCCGACCCTCACAAGTGGTATCGGGCCCGACTACGGGATCGCCAGAGACGTAAGGTTTGGGTGATGATCCCGCCGATGCCATCTACTTCTGACGAGGTTGAGGACTAATGAAAGGCTGGTTATTTGAATTTCCGTTTATCGTTTTGTTTTTTTTTCTTCTCCGAATTCTCGTTTACCATGAAATTCTGTTTCTTATTAGATGAATGCCGAATCCCCGATGGATATACTAGTGGTGGCGGATGAGATAAGCATCCAATTGGAAGACCACAGTCTTCCCGATGTCCTGGATACGATCCCCGTTGAAGACAGACGGAGAATATGGGGTTCTGGCAATATTCCGGCCATGATCCGGACAATGGAAGGGATGTTATCTTCCCAACACCAGCCAACCGAACACGACAGGCCACGCAAGGGGACGCCGGAATCTGGAAGGTCCATCACTCTGACGGAGGATACTTGTTGGAGGTGTGGAGCCTCAGGTCACCGTCAAGAGAGCTGTAGCCGACCGTATATTCTTTTCTGCTCTCGCTGTGGGAAAGTTGGCCGGATGTCCCGAGAATGCCCATGCGACAAGCAAAGTCCCCGTACCCGAACAATGGCAGTCCAAGTCAATCTGTCTGGCCGTCCCAACCCGCCTCGACGAATGCAAGATGCGACCACCCAGTGCAACATCAACACCGAGAGGCATTCACCCGTTTTAGATGCGCCACGACGCTGTACCCGATCATACCGACGGCAGTCGCCCCGTGGAAGAGGAACTTATCTTCCCAACCCTTCTACCCGACACCGATGTTCCAGACGGTGAAGCCACTGGATCTAGAGTTATTGTTTTTTTTTCATTTTTATAATAAACCACATGTTGGGCTAAAAAAATGTAATGATCGAAAGCTGGACTTTCGTTAATTCATTTTTTTACCGAAGAAAAGGGGGTGTGTAACGAGTTATTTTTTTTTGTACCGATTTGAGTTTTTTTTTACGTTTTTTACTATTTTATTTCACTACTTGGTTTTAAATAACTCGTTACTAACTTTCCGATTCCCTTTTGTTACCGAATTATCATTTTTTATTTTCATTGCCGTTATATTGTAGTTTTAGTATTTTTTGTATTAGTCCGGAGGTACGCAAATTTATATTGAATCATAAAATTCAGTCATTTCCGAAGTTGAAATTTTTCAATTAAAAAAGGACGTTTGGTATATATACCGTTTAATTTAATTTATTTAATTCCGAAAGACGTCTGGTATATTACAATTTTTTTGTGTAGTTTCTAAATGAAATTTTACTAATGAGAATATAAAAGGACAGAAGAATTTGATTCTGGGCTCTCTGCTAGTGTTACGGAATATATTATTTCTATTTACCGTGTTAGTCCGAGAGTGTGTTTCCGATCCGTTTCCCGGAGTTTAAAAATTTAGAAACAATAATTCTTTTGAAAGTGGTGGAAGAGTGTAGTCCGTGACCGAAGCCGATTCAAGAAGGTGAAATATTTTAATAATCACCGTATATCCAAAATTTTCGTACCTCCGTAAAACTAGAAATAGTCAGGATATATATATTTTTTAAATCTCCCGACCGGTTGATTTTTATTTTATTTCACTTTGTTCAGTTTTTTTTTCATAACCGGCATTATTAAAAATTAGTTTGATTTGTCTTGGGAAGAATTGTTTTGTGATAGTATTTAGTCATTGATGATTTAATTTTGCTTATACATCCTAGATTTTCATTAAACTCGCTGTAGAGTTGAAACTGGTTTTAGTTTTTTTTTCATTTTATAACACCCACTTTGAATAAAAGTTAATTTTTTCTAGAAAAAATTTTTTTTTTATTGCTAAATAAGTAATTAGTATTGATTATTCGCCAGCTCTCTATTGAGGGTAAGATTTTATGTGGTGGCTCCTGCCTTCTAGTATTAAATATCAAGCTTTTTAATAGTTTTACCGGATATGAATTCTCTAAGAAAATATTGTATAATTTATTATAATTATTTTGTACCATTGATGGATGACAGATCTTATCCACCCTATTTTTCATAGCCAGAACTAGATTTATTTTGATTTTTTTAGTATGGTATGAGTGGAAATTAATGAATATTTCTGGATTCATTGGTTTTCCATACCAATCCAACCAGATTTCATTATCATGTTGTCTGCATAATTTTGTATCTAAAAAGGGGATACTTCTGTCTATTTCTTCCTCAATAGTGAATTGAATATTATTATTATATGAATTTAAAACTTGTAAAATATGTTGTGTGCTATTGCTATTGCGACATCATATGTGCTGTTCCAAGTTGTGCCTTAGCAGAGCATAACATTTTATTAAATCATAAAGCCAACTTTGAAGACATGTCAATTGTTTATAGTGAATCACACAAATTCAAAAGAAATTGTTTAGAGATGTTTCAAACAGTATCAGATATTAATTCTTTAAATAAAAAGAGAGACACGCATCATCTAATACATGCTTATTCTTTTTTACTTACAATGGATGAAAATAAAAATAATAATAATAATAATAATTCTAATAATGGATTATCAAAGTCAATATAATAAAATAGTCTTGTTTATTTTGTAATCAGCAAATATATCACTAATAGTTTCCGGTTATGTAAAACCTTCTTTTTGACAAGACAAATTTTTTCCTTGCTGGTATCGCATATTGCATTATCTTCATTGGTGGCAAAGTAATGGATTTTGTGATGTGTGATAGATGGTGTGGAATAATAATGGTAACAAAAGTGATATGCGGGTTCTATTTTTATAAGAGTGACAAACATGAATTTAGATGCTGTATGTCACATGAGCCATGGTTTATGTTGATAAGATTGGTACGAATGATTAAATTTTGGTTGTGTTATTGTTCTGAGATATAATGACAATTAAGAATTTTTGAAATACAATTTATCAAATAATAATTTATTGACCCTAGTAACAATTTTTATTAACAATACTTACAATAGTTACTGATAATTTGAGCTTTGTTTTTGACATGGCCATTTTCTTCTAGATTGGATATCGCATATCTTTGGAACCTTATTGGTGGCAAAGTAATTGATCTCGAGATGTGTGATAGACAATGTCTAAGAATAATGGTAAATGAGTGGTGTTTGGTTTTTATGTTCATAAGAATGACAAACTTATGGATGTAAATATTAGGCATTACGTGAGCCATGGCTAGGTCATTGATAAAGTTAAATAAGTTATACATTTAAAATATCTTCATAATAATAATTTCATTGACCCTCGTAAATAATTTTCATAGTTCAATACAACTAATAAACCAGATTGTTAACAAAATATTAATGGTGCGCAGGTCAATAAAGAAAAGAAATATTATTTTTATACATATAAGAAACTCAAGAATTTTAATTACAAATGTTGTCTTCATGTTCGACTTCAATCAGATTTAGATTTTATTTCCAAAATGTAACCTTCAACTACCACGTTTAGTGGAAGATGTATTTGTGTTTTATATAATGATGTTTTACTTAATTTACACAAACTCACTTTGCACGTAAGTTTAAATTAATTATAATTTTTACCACTTAATATTTGAACTGTTCATATTTTAGCCTTGATAAAGGATTCAAATAAATCCGAAAGCTTGGAAGTAGTAAAAAAGAGTTTAATTTCTTAACCAGCCCAGATTGTGACGGAATCCCCAATAATTTAGTAGATTGTTTTCTAACTAGCCGTCAAGACTACCCTTTGCTTCTATATATATATATATAACTGATATATATATATATATATACATATTTATATATTTTGGTAGTTTTCCGGAATTCATTTGGATCCAAAGGGATATTCGAACTTGGAAGTGGCTCAGTTACGCTTGTTCGTTTACCCCGCAGATCGTAACTGTTTCGTTTTCACTTCATTAATACTACTTGAAAATTGTATTGATTCATAGTAACTACCCGTGTTTCCGTTGAATCTAAAGGGATATTCAAACTTGGGAGGTGGCTCAGTTACGCTTGTTCGTTTACCCGGCAGATTTATAACTTTATTCCTTATACTCATTACCCGATATATATTTTTCTGGTAGTTTTCCGGAATTCATTTGGATCCAAAGGTATATTCGAACTTGGAGGTGGCTTAGTTACGCTTGTTCGTTCACCCGGCAGATTTATAACTCCATTCCTTATACTCATTAACCGATATATATATATATATATATATATATATATATATATATATATATATATTTAGTTAACATACAAGGTGGGCTCTACCCATGTTAAATCTGAGGTATAAGTGAGCTCCGCGGTAAAATGGGCTCCGATATACGGAGCCCAACTTACCAAGTCCTAAAAAATGCATCAGCTACCTTATATTTATGTCTAGATTGATTTGGCATAGTTTTCAGAAGGAGCTAGTTTTGGCCGTTTTTGTGAATTTGTATTTTTTTGCAGTGCGCGTGTATATTTCTAGATGGCGATGTGTTGAAAACTTGATATACATTGTATGTCATATATTTAGGTCAAAGTAGGATCCGATAAACTTGGCACTGCCGCAGTTGAGTACCCCATCACTTTAGCGGTCGGAGTAAGCTCCTTCTGATAGTATTTCATTGAATAGATAAAGAATTACAGTATTGGTAAATGTTTATTATAGTTAAAGTATTCTTCAAGAAAATCAAAGCTATGAGCAGAATAGTCTATTTTAAGAAATAAATTCAGGAATTGGATATTAATACAAGAGCTCTCAAGTAATTCGACATTTTGAATGATTCAGAAACGGGAGCTTTGGATTGGTCAGTTTTTTATGGAATATGAATTCAATTCATTATTACTTCCATTAGTTCAGATAATATTACTCTGTCATTTTGAATATTGAAATGCATTTAAAATCGTTTTATTTGCACTGTTTTTCTTACTGATTCGGGCTTGGAAACTTCTCATCATATTAAAGTTGGAGAGTGTTAAATTAATAATCTACTCGTTCAGATTATAATTTTACTGGTTCTATACATAAGTTTTTCCTGACTCCGAATGATAACGATGTTTATTTTTTTTTCATTGCCTTCTTGTTCCTATTTATAAGGTTTGAATTCAATTTTCCATATAGATTTCGGTTTTTTTACCTTATGTTTGAAGATTATTTCTACTGGTTCCAATTTTGTTGCAAGATATATAGACTGAATGAATGTAACCAAATGTTACGTCAGTTACAGACAGAGACTATTAGATGATACCAAAGAAGAGGCACACTTACCTAGGCTATTATTCAATACGGTGTCAGTGGAGACATGTACAGGGTTATTCATTATAAATTACCCACCCCTATTATTGTTTTTATTAGTTAAAAAGAAGTCTTATATAAAAGTTGTTTGGTTACAGCTGAATTCTCTTCTATAAAAAGTTCAGTAGCGTGCAAATTTAAGGGGATACAAAAATGAGTTTTTTTCTTCAATGGAAAACCCTGTATATTTTTACATTTTTGTAATGTTTTTTTTATTTTATAAATATATTATATCTTATACCTTATACCGCTTTTGAGTTTTTGAATGTTGAAAACCTTAGTTTTAGTAATTACTGTGAATGAGAAAAAGATAATCCATCAAATCTATGAAAATGAGAACTAATTTTTATTTGATAATTGACATATTCCTAATAAAGTAATTAGAATGGTTTACAGTGAGAAAGAAAAAGTCAAAATATATACAGGGTGTCCCAAGACGATTAAGACAAGTAATATATCAGAATTGGGCAGTAGTAGATAATTATAATTTTGGGGGTGTAAGTTAGAGCAAATCTTTTCTTGCTATTGTGTTACCCAATGAGGTATTTGTTTTTGGTCACGCGAAAATTACAGAGCATTCAATTATGAATTTTTTAACATACAATCCTTTAAGTATCTGTAGCTCTTGAATTAATCACTTTAGATCCCAAGTGTGCTAGTTAGATGGAATTGTTTTATCGGGAGGAACACAGAAATGCACAAATATACAGGTTGTCCCATTAATAATTTTGAATGCGACGTCACGTGACCAAATACAAATACCTCATTGGGTAACACCATTTCAAAAATGTGAAAATATACAGGGTATCCTATTTGAAAAAAAAAACTATTATTTTTTGTATCCACGCTACTGAACTTTTCATAATATATTAGGAAAATTCAGCTGTAACCAAACAATTTTTATATAATAATTTTTTTTCTAAAAGTAATAATAACGATGATAGGGGGTGGGTAATTTATAATTAATAACCCTGTACCTTGAATATACCATCATACTCTTATTTGTCTGAAACAATGGCTGAGTAATTGACAAAAATATATTTGATTTCTCATAACTCTAAAGTTCATTTAAAAACCAGAAGGAGTAATTTGAAAAGTCTTACTCACACCACTAAAAGTTACCAGATTAGTTACTAAAGGGTGTGTTCCGAAAACGTAGTCAACAGTCGTGTTCCAAATATATTAAATATGCCTTGATAGCAAAGACATTAGTCATAAGTCGATTTCTCCTCTGATCTGCAGTATATTTTTCAGATGTACCTACGCATCAATTAAAATGTAAGACTTTTTCCTGCTCCGTTTCTTATTCAAACATAAGAAGATTCAGATTCACATCGACAACAAACAAAGTATGGTCATTGTTGATGGTGGAGAATTACAGATAGTCAAGTTACTTTATTTATATTTATTACAATAATTAAATTGAAAAGAATATGACAATTGATAATATGTTCTGGCAATAACAATACTACAAAATTAATAGTATTGTAGAGCAATAT
>CAJUYH010000532.1:47658-63872 GCA_910591685.1 Galerucella tenella | reverse complement strand
TAAGAGAAGCAGCAGCAGCAACATACTTAGTTAAATTATTGCGAGTATGATCGATCTAATTGTTTATATATATATATATATAGGAGCCATACAAGGGTATATTTTGGGTATTTTTTTTTATTACATTGAACGTGCATTGGATACGGAATTGATTTCGTTGCTGATTCGATCACAGATTTGTTCACATATATAATATTGTTAAACATATTATTTGTTATTTATTTTATTAATACAGCAACGATTGGATTTGCATGAATTTTTTAATTTTTAATTTTTGTCTCTTTTCTTTTTTGTGTCTTACAACGAATGAAAAGACAATTAAGAATTAAAATGATTACGTGGTGTGAATGTACCAAGAACGAGGCCTGCGATCGTGAAACATTTTTCACCACCTTGTAAACAATTCAATTTTAATGTGTCAAAGACTCTTTTAAATGTTAACACACAATAACAGCGTACGTCTGCATTGTGTTTTATCATTGCATCTATATACAATTAATTGCAACAAATCCAATCATCAAAAACAATTTATCAATTAAAATATGAAAAAATTTTAATACATTTGTATTTTTTTTTCGTTTCAATTAAATATTTTCCTCATCGAATCTGCAGCGTATTGCCGATTTCCAGGTCTCTTCAGATGTAGAAGTGTCATGTTATTGAAACAATTTAATTGACAAAGTGATGAGTAATTAAAGTATTAAGATGCCACTTGAATGAGTTGTTAATTCAATGATTTAAACAATATTTAAAATGATTGTTTGGCAAGATATTATAAAATTACAAGTGACCTAAAAAGAAATGAAATAAATTTATGTATACAGTAAATATGACAATGAAAATAGATAAAATTTTATTTAAACTTTCAATTATTGTGAATTAACAGTAGTAATAATAATCTTGAGACCTGAATAAAATCGGCAAGTGGGAAATAAAAAAAAAATGGTAGTAATGTTGAATAATTAATTGATGGAGATGGTGATTAGAAAATAAAAATAAACGGAAAGAGAGATGGAAACAGAATAGAGGTAGAGAAACAGAGAAAAAATAAAAAATTTGATAATCAAAGAGAAATGTGATTACAATGGGTGCACGGATGAGCGAGGGGAAGCGACGACTGCACGTAAATATAAATAGTATATATAGTAGAGGAAATTCAGCGAGAAAGCTGCGCTCGGGATTTTGTTATATTACCAGTCAAAAAGAACGAATTAACATAATTTACTCATACAATATTAAATATATTAAATATTATTTACGTTTATGGATAATATAGAATATAATATTTGTGTGTTAATGTCATTAGATCGATCCATCCATCGGTAATTCAATGAAAACCATTATAATTGTAATTAGTTAAGAGAGTTTGAACAAAATGAAAAAATAATAATATAAACAAAAATATGTCAATGATAACGCAAGTTACGTACATGGATATCAATATATATATACATATAAGGGTAAAGCATAATTCAATTATTGAAAAATAATATCGGCCAATAAAATTCTTTACTTTGTTTTTTTTTTTTTTTTTTACCATAACTTAAATTACTATATAGAGGAATTAAATATTACAGGTAGCAATATTCTAGTATTAATTAAATAACAAATACAAAAAAAAAATATGGCACTTGCGGCATGAGATTGTGTTTAATCATTGAAAATAAATTTTACAATTAATTGGAGTAATGACACATATCTATGATAAAAGAAATATAAAATAAATTGATAATGTATATAATTGTTTAGTAAAATTAATTTTATTTCTTATCTCAATGTGTTATTGAATGGTCGATATTATTTTTCTACTTCCCGTATATGTATTATATTTAATAATGTAACAATGAAGCGAGTGGAAAAGTCAAGAATTTTCAAATACAATGGAAATGTAGAGTCATTCGAAAAATTAGATGTTAAATAATCAAGATATATATATGTATACATAATAATATTAAATATTATTATGTAAAGTGTGTTTTTTTTTTTTTTTGTAAGTAATAATCATGTTAATACAACAAATGATTGGATAATAAAATATTGTGACAGTACATGTGGAATTATTGTACGAACACCGAAACTGAGAGACTCACAAGCAGGAAGAGGAGGGTGTTTTCCTTCTTTTAGAGTTGACTGATCTCACGTTAACATTGCGCATCTGGCAGTCTGCAATGCAAAACACATTGGGAGATTCAACAAACCGTCCGCTATCGGGGGAATGTTGATTGACTTTAATCATTCATTAATTTTTTCATTTGATTAACACTATTATTTATTCATTCATTTATTTATTTGTTTATATATTTATTTATTTATTTTTTTTTTTTTTCACCACTTTTCTGTTTAATTTAATCGTATATATTTTTTTTGTGTTTATGTTTCTTCTTGCACGTTCATATTGATGATGTGTCCATTAATTGTGCCTGCCCTGAAAACGCTTCGCCCAACAAAATTGATGAAGAAGATATATCGAAACAAAAGATAAATTGTATATTATGCACACGAATTACAAGTTTCATATTGCTATTATTATTACTATTATTATTATTATTATTATTGCAATGTGCTTGTTTTTTTTTTTTTTGTTAATATATCTCGCTCTCTTACCGGTTGTTACTATTAACTACGAATAGAGTCCACTCTAAATTCGAAACGGAAATTAATTATACACACCTAGTAAAATATTATTAATTGAATATCTTCCAATTTTTCCTTTGTTTTCATGCCTTTTTCTTTTCCATTAAAATTATCATTGTCTTTTTCAATATTCCATATATTTATACATAAAACGATCGTATTTATACTATGTATTTCATCGGTATCATTTCACAATCGTCGACAGTGCCGGAATCTCACGAGTCACTGAAGAGATGAAGCGTTACGACATACATATTTTTTATACAATCAAACATTTTTACCATGTGAAATTGTTCGGATGCCATTTAATTAAATTCGTTAAACATTGGGGCAACAATTGTTTCCAATTCCGATTAATAAACCGGGAAATATAAAAAAAAAAAAATGGCTGTTGAGTGTTTTCAACAACGTCGAGCAGCTTTTTAGAATAAAAATTTAATAAAAAAAAATAATAATAATAATAAATGCAAAATTAATAAATACAAAATATCTTTTATATCAATTGTTTGCTTTACGTTTCATTCATTTACAATTTCATTTATAAATTCGGAATTAATTAGATCGAAATCGTACACAGTTAATTGGCTTAGAGGATGGATGAACAAGAAATGGCAGCATACATACATACATATATAAATATATATATATATATGCGTGTGTGTATATGTAAATATACACCTGGTCGCGCGTCAAAGCTCACTGAGAATGCCGTGATCGATTTCGCGCGAATGAGGTCCGCGGTAATATTTTAATTATGTCACCCGCGAGACATCACAATGACGATGAACTGTCACGCAGCCCTCCCCCCACGCACACACATATACATATATATATATATATATATATATATATATATATACATGTAGGTATATAGACAGATGAAGCTGCTCGACGATTTCACTCACGTCTATATTGAACACTGAAAAGAAGTAAATTAATTCTCGGGGCATTGGCAGGACGATAATTAATCAATTTCAACGTAACCTTATACGCCTCAATTGATCACATATAAGTATATCAATTTGAACTAACGTAATTTAAACAAAAAAACAAATGAAATAAATCAAAAATGTTGGCAGTGTAAAAGAAGAAAAATTAATAATTTTTAAATTATGTATGGAAAACTGATTCATTGGGCCATACAATAGTGCAACTCAATTTTTCTTGATTTATTTCTCACACTGAAATTCCGCCTGATAACTGGAGAACACGTGTAAATTTCATAACAATATCAGCAGTACAAAGTGAAAGCAGAAAAACACATAACTATTTTAACGTTTATCTTATCATAAACTAAATGACTCGATATGAATTCACATTTATATTTCAACTATAGAAACAGGGATCGAGAGAGAGAGAGAGAGAGTGTTTGCGTGTGTGGATGTGTAAATGTGTGAGGGGGGGACAAATGAACAGAGGAGTTGCAATGGTTCGTTAACCTGTCTGATACCGCAAATTCATTTGGATCTATCTCACATCACCCAACATATATGGAACTAATTTTTTTTATTATCCCCACCATTCCATCCACCAGTATCGATATATTAATTTTATAATACCTACTTCTTCACCATTTTTCCTCCATCATTATTATTATAACTATTAAATTCGTCTCTTTATTTATCAATTTTTTTTTTTCACTAATCCCTCCACTCTAATTTATCCAATAAATATATTGCCAAACCGCCGCATCATTTTCAATTGCACATATCCCATGATATTATTGACTTAATACCAACTGACAACAATACTTTTTCCTCGTATTTTTAACCACAACCCAAAGAATGTCAAATAAAAAAGAAAAAAAAACGGATTTAAATGAGAGACAGTGACACAACAGAGTGCTTCAGCTACATCAACTATACCTCCATAGACTGCAATGTGAGGGAAAGCGATGCAGTTTGGGTATCCCCAAAAAAATAATGCATCGTCCAAGCTAAAGCTTATAATAAATATTTGAGAGGTGGCATTTAAATACAAAACCCAAAAAACCTTCACTATTCTCTCTCTATCTCACACTGTCTCTCTATCTTTCTCCACATTTCACTCACTCCCTAAACTTCCATTCGTTCGATTTTGTCCAAATATAACGGGCGCATTTCAAGCGTCCGAGAAGGAAAGCTCTCGATCGCAGATATATCGACAGGGGGCGGGAGAGGCAAAGAGGAGAAATAGAAGTAAAGAGAAGAAGAGACAGGGCGAACGAACGAGAAATATCAGGGCGAGAGAGAGAGAGAGAGAGAGGGGTAGAAAGTTCGAATATTGGAAAATGCGGATAGGAGTGAAGCAGCACAAGAGCCACGATATGCATATAAACACAATACCTACTACCCAACGGGGTTGGACGATGCAGAGAGCGAGATGGAGAGAGCAAAAGAGAGTTGGTGTATACGTCGAATAAACGGACCGAACGTTCACTCTCGCAGCATCGAATACTACTACTACTACTATTACTACTATTACTACTACTACAACTACTTCTACTATTGCTGCTGGTGGTGCTGCTGATGCTGCTGCTACTAACACCAACACCATCACCATCATCATCCCATGCTTCAACACAGAACTCGCGTACAGTTCTTCCTACATGCCCGTCGAGTCCGTCTAGTCGAGAAATATCCAAAGCTTCCTCTCACCGCGCGTCTGTGCTTCTGCCATACCACCCTTGACGATGAATATTTTATATAGCCTCGGATAGACATGGGAGAGAGTGAGTAAAATCGGATAGGACAGAGACAGTGAGAGAGAGAAAGAACGAAAGAAAGAAAGAGAGGAGCGAACGATGCCGGAGCTAATCCAAAACCTGGCTACCTCCCGATCCTCTTGCTATACCTAAAACCTTTTGCTATATATTTGTACATGTAGTTATATATATATATATATATATAAATATCTGTATGGATACCTGTATGTGTGTATATATATATATATATATATTGATACGAGAAAACGAAAAAAAAAAAAAAATATATGTATAGCGAGTGTACATATTAGAAGACTACGGATTTATCCAAAATGACTGTCATTTTTTTTTTTGTTGTTGTACTCATATAGCAACTATTGCCTCGACTATAATGCCACAATTTTTTTTTATACGAATTTTTTTAGATAGAGATATAGCAATTTTTTTTTTTATTATTTGGTTCTTTATGTTGATGGAAAAATATTTGAAGAGTTTTTTTATTGACTTTGTGTGTATACATTTGTGGGCGTGTGTGTGTATGTGAAATGAGCATATGACGTTGATAATTGATAATTTTGATTTTTCGTTGTGTATTTGAGACAGTGGCAGCTTGGACGATTGATGAGCATCTAATTATATCGGTGGCGAATGAAAAATGTGTGGCCAGCTCTCACTATTTAATCCATATATATTTATTTAATCGTTTATTAATTTAGTATTGCAAATACGAAAAATATTTAATTCTTATTATAGTTTATGTATTGTTTAATTGGCGTATGGATAAATATATAGGTAATGTAATATTGTGACAGAGAGGAAGATGAAATTTCATGAATTATCCAAAAAATTTAGAGTTACAATTTTATTATATTCTCATTTATCCTATATATATATTTCTGTTGATAGTTACATCACGATCGATCGTTTATTTAATTATAAAACTGTAAGTGGTATATATAGGTCACAATGAAGGAGAGAGATTGAGCGAAAGGGAACGAAGGGAGAAGAGGCTATTCTAGTATATATATACATGTGGAAAAGGGCCACGTTTTATATGGTGATGAGAGTGCGAATTGAAATTGTATGAAAACAAGAGAATGAAATTTAAAAACGATAAATAATAAATAAATTATTGAATACAATAATTTATTTTTAATACAATAAAATATTCTGTCAATTTGGTAGTGAAATAATTGTAACTAATAAATTGAATAGAAGGGTAAGAAAAAAAAAGTGGAAAAAAATGGAGGGAAAAAGCCAGAGAGTGAGAGAGAGAGAGAGAGTAAAAAAATGAAATAAATTTATGACTCGAATATATATTTAAAAAATTTCAAAGAGCAGAATAAAATGAGAAAATAAAATAAAAAATAGCATGAAAAGGGTTCTAATGGCATGTGTGCATTCTGTAAAAGCTGCATTCGAGATTGCGGGTGAGATATGCACAACCCTCATACGTATATATAGTTATACATACGTGTGTATATATAAATACGTGCGTGTGTATAACTGCATATAGATATATAGCAGTGGCTTTTGAAAGCGTTGCAACTAGCACTACAGAATTGTGAGTGCAACAGAGAGGGCCAGAATGGAGCGAAGGATACACACATATATATATATATATATATATAAGAAGCATGCTTGTGTGGTGGTGTACTGCGTACCAACCGCCCCCTTTTTCCGGCCGCACAAACCCCGACCAACCCCTCAAGAACGCCGCAACGTGAAAATTAATAAAAGCACCGATACGATTAATAAAAATTACACATTTCTCATTTATTGAATATCCTATCTCACACTCTAACCCATTCAACTTCATACAAATTTTTTTTTTTTTTTTACAGAGAGAACAAAAAAATAAAAAAATAAATAAATAAAATGCCAAAACACTTTTTCGATATTTTTATTTTTACCATAAGTCGATAAATATACGGAAAAAAAAACCACATAGAACTAATAAATCAAATTTTTTTTTCTTTTTCACCAGCATTCCAAGAAATTATTGTTGTTATATTGGTGTATTAAAGGTATAGTATTAGGTTGAGGTATTGTTAATTTTTTTTATTTCGGTTGAAGAATAAATTTATATATATATATATATAAATTTTGCGTCTCGCTTCAATTGCCAATGTTGCACCCAAGTAAAAATACACTGCCTTTGTGATGCGATAGATCTCGTCCAGCCGGTATACGATAAATGGCAGAGAAAAAGGGGAAGTGAGATAGAGGTATAGGTTTGAGAGTGATGGGGTGTGACCACTTTTGGCTGAAAATTGAGTTAGTACTGATGTTGGCGACGTGCAAGGGATCGAGAGGGCTTCGAGGAGGACCAAAGGGTGAAATTGTGGGCGGAAAGTAGAGCTCGTTTAACGTCGACCTTTATCGTCGTAAGTACCGACGAGGCATAAAGACGACAGAATACTAACACCACTACTGCGATTTTCTGTGCATCATTGATGGTGGCTGTATATAGATATACTCTTTATAGGTACACAGGAGTTTTTACAAGGGTGGTGAATGCTCTCCACATCACCATGCCCCTCTGCGTCTTTTATCTTTTTCATTTTGTGACAATATATCGATTTCATTGTGTACATCACATCGCCAACTGTACTATCATTTTTGAACATTTCTAAAGGTATATATTGTTGAACAAATTGAATTACAAAATGATTTCAATTTTTATTATCATTATTATTATAGTTTTATTAATTACTCATGCAATTAAACAGAATAGTTGTGTATATATATATATGTGGGAACCACGGAAATGAAATACCTTTATAGGTATATGCAAATAAATGTTTTCTAAACGGAAGAAAAAAACATGAAAATATCAATAAAAAATCATTATTGCGATGTATATATTGGCGTGACTTCGAGTTGCAATTTAATTACGATTTGAATTTGATATTTTGCAATTAAATGAAATTTCATAGTGAGATATATATATACATCGCCGAGAAAAATATATATGAAATAAAAAAAACTAAATAAAGTAAAATAATAATAAAAAAAAAAATAGGGAGAAATAAAATAAAAAAAAAAATATTTTAATAGCAATTGAAAGGCCGAGAGGCGCGATAACGGAAAAAATATTCGCCTTGCCGTAGTTTCATTTTCGATTGCTTCAGAGGCTCTCTCAAATATATATATATATGTATATGTAGGTGAATTGGGCGAGGGAGTGAGAGGGTGGATAAAAAGAGGCAACACGACAAAACGCCCGTACGGAAACGGGGAATGAAACCGATCAGAGGAAAGAGAAAAAGTTTATGTATGTGTGTGTGTGTGTGCGAGAAAGCGAGAAGGAGACAGGGAAAAAGAAAAATGAGATTGAGAGAGAGCGAGATATGAGATGGGGGAAAGGGCGAAGAGAAACGACGAATGGATGGTTAAAAATATTGAAGCCCGATAGCCGCGGTTTCCGCGTGGACTGTATAGACAAAATGAAAGGGGTTTTGGCAGCGTTGATTATGTGTTCCACGTAACCCGATCCTGAATCTATATTTGTATATATTTTATATAATACCATGTCGCCATATAATATATATATACTCATCACTATCTCGTTTAAATATAAATATATATATATGTATATGCTTTGCGTTTAGGAAAAAATTTAATTACAAAAAAGTTTTGGCATTCCGTCAGTTTGTTATACCTACCTAAAACCCTACCATCGAATCTGCCTACGTATTTTCAGTTCACATGCCATCCTGAATATATATATATATATATATATATATATATATATATCTTTCTATATACATATTTTAATATTTCTAGTATAATAAAGTTATTCACAAAAAATAGTTGAATGTAGAGATATAGAATGAAAATGGAAAAAAGAGAAAATTTAATGAAAAGACAAGCATTTAAAAAAATACTCATCACTTTTTTATGTTGAAAAGTTTTTTTTTCGGTGGATCTCTTCCCTATAACTAGTTTGACGCACGTTTTTTTTTTTCTTTTTCTTTTATTTTTTTCACTCTTTTGAATATTTACAATTGCTTTGATTAAATTTGAATGGATTGGGCGTATTTCAAACGGAATAGTGGCGTACATCCACTCGCATTCGACTTTGTCATTCATTCATTCATATATTTTTTTTTTCTTTGTATTCTTCATTCTATATTTTTTGTTGTTGTTTTTTTTTTCTGCCACTAGAACAATATTGCGTGAGTCTAAATAAATAAATCTGAATAACGTACAAATCGATTATATAATGATTCAAGTTGAAATGAACGGAAACTTGGAAAAGTAAAAGAGAAAATTGTCAATTTTTCCATTTCACAATTTTGAATAGTAAATTAATTTTTTACATTGATTTTTATGATTTCTATTTTATTTTTAATGAATACTGCATTGGGATATCGGTGTATAGAGGTATATATAGAGTCGCGGAGTGACTCGAGTGTATGTATGTTGAAGGAAAAAAGGACTGTGGGAATAGGTTGACAGTACACAGGGTATACGAAACATGATGAGAAAAAAAATGAAAAAGGAAACAAGAATGAAAAATAGAAGAGACGATCAAACGCGGAGCGAGAAAACGAAAGAAGAAAGAGACGAGGAAAAATAATCGAGCCCCTCTACCTTTCGATAAAACACAAAATAAAAAAGAATGGTAGGAAAAGAAAGAGAAAGGTAGAACTGTAAAGATTGGCGGTCTCTACTTTCTGAACAACTCTTCCACCCTCTCTCCAACAAACGTCTACCCATCCCCGTGCGACTGACGACAAAAATCAATATGAACGTGTAGCCATTTCTCTTTAATCTATTGCTTATACGTATATATATATATATATATATATAAGTAAATACCAATACTTGTCTATACACGCTCATTATTTTTAACCTCTCCAAAATGCCAAGTACAAATTTAATTTATTTATTTATACCTTTGTCAACTTTTATCTTCCATCCAATTGCCATAATCTACACCTCAACAAACAACATTATTTGTTTACAAAACAATTTAATAACTCATAAGACGATGAGTTCAGTGAAAATCAACTGTTGCAATTGAAATCAACTCAATTATAATAAATAATAAAGTAAATTAGCGAATATAAATTGAATATAAATTTTTGCTGAGAATAAAAAAATAGATATCATTGAATGAAATAACAAATAAATTTATTTTCATCATGCAATCTCCAATATATCTACAAGAATATATTCAAAGAATTATATTGGCATTATAATTTTTATATATGAACGGTGGAAGACTATGGCTCTAGTGGGATGGTCACTATCGAAATATATTGTTGCTAATATAGATTTATCTTAAAAATATTTGCCTAGCAGTGGCGAACGATAGATAGATCATCAAGATAGCTGTTAAATTAAGCGTCGCTTCTCGAGATACCCCAGCTGCGTTATTCAGGCACAAGCTTACCCACCAGCCCGCTCGGTTACGCGGACACCGGCTCCTCGCCCTACGGTCCCGTTAGTACTACATATAGATTATTGATTAGGCAATAATTCAAGGACTAGTCGGTGGGGTGCATATTACCACCATAACCTAGGTTACCTCTCTCTCATACCTTCACACCCCCAACTACACTATCTGACTGTTCTCTTGGTATTTCGTGCGGTTGCCCAGTAATTATGTTAATTAACGATCCACTTTTCAAATTGAAAACGAAAAAAAAAAAAAAAAAAAAAAAAAAAAACAAAATATCCAAGACAACATATTAATTATCTGTAGATAAATTATATATTAAAGTTCTTCAATGCTATTCCAATGGTGAACTTAACAAGTGGATTACAGCGGATTTGATTGTGTACAAAAGAACGAGATTTGTGAGATGTGGAGCCACAACAACCTCGACCACATTTCTTGTGTGAACTGCAAAGTGAAAATCAATATATAGTAACCCAAGAGACTGTACCTCGTGGGAGATGTGAACAGGCCAAATCATTCAAGTTAAAGACCAACTTAGGAATTCTTTAATGAATGAATGAAGTAATATATTGACACAGTAAATAAATAGTAATATTGATTAAATTATTGATTATAAAATATGGGTTATGTATGTATGTGTGTATGTAGCATAAATATTTGATGATGGTTGAAATAAACCAGCGGTTATCAAGATACTGGTGTGAAAATAATTCGTATAGGTGACAGTTTAAACTGGATAGCAGACTTTGCACTTCGTACCAGTTGTGTAACAGCCCACACGCAATGACCAAAATCGTTCGCCACGATGTTAGTAAGAGACACAGCTGAGCCATTATTGGAAACTCGTTACATGCCTTAGTTCAACGTTACACAAAGGGTTGCATCTACCGATGTGCAACACGAGTGTTTTGGTGGACTGTCGCCACTAAATTGCACTCGCGTCCCTTTACCTCAATTGGATACAAAATGTCGCCACACACCGACAACATTTATAATCATGAAAAAGACGAATATCTTGTTGATGAAATATTCACTTGGTGTGGAAACCAAAGTGTTGCATTGAGTCAAAACTTCTTCACAATTATATGTTAAATTGTCAACATTAAAATAACTTGATGGATAAACTGTCACATTTCATATTTATGAACTCATGAAGATGCTGCTAAAAGCGTTCGAAAGTGAATCAGCACTTGGAAATTATAACAGCAGTTATAAGAAATTCATCATTTCCATCCAGTGAAAAATATTTTTAGAAGAGTATACCGGAAACCCACCAAAATTGATGAGTACGTGACATTTATTTCGCTCATCAAAATGTCTTTTAAATGCGAAATTGAAGATTGAGTTCGAAATAGTCGTAATCTCACATATGCATCTATATAAAACTTCGAATCAAACATCATTTATTACTGTTATCACGAAAAACCAAACGTTATCTGGTGAAAATGAACAATGTGACCGATTATATTCAACGTTGTGGTTTGGTATGCGACACAAAGTCTTCCTCAAGTTCTTTCATATCTATATTGCTTTATAAATAATCAATTGTCATCGATTATGTGAAAAATATGAAGAAATGTCAGATTATTGACAAAGTCAATGATCTCCCCTTCTGGTGAAAACATGATGCCACGTTCATATGATGAATACCGAAAGAAACACTGTTATTGGTGTCATTGCCCTTCATAACCAGATTGCATGAACTAAAGCCAACCCTCTACGAAAACGTTGGCGTTAAATTAAGCAATTTGACAATCCTTTCTGCTGGTGAAACATGATAATTTGTGGATTTATTCGATTACGTTGTGCTCTTCCTACCATCCCCACAATATATAATATTCAACTGCTTATCCAATTACTCGTTGATGTCTCATTCAAAAGGTAAAGTCATAATCGATATTTCAAATTAAATGTCAACCAATTTATTTCATCCAGGAATATCATTCGAAATTGTGCGCTAATAGATTTGATATAATACCCATGTTTTAGTTTTTAACACTTCTAATTACTTTGTAACAGCAAAGTATCCCTCTCAGTCCATCGATTTGTATTGGAATATCTGGTATTAGAATTCGCACACAATTCAATGTTCAATAGTTCTGATAGAAACCACAAATAAAAATCGTACTTGCTTTTGACATTAGCAAATAACTTTATTTATTTTCTTTCTTTCCTTCAATATCTCTAAAGACATTTTAAAACTAATGACCGTGAGAATTTCACGATAACCTAAAACTTATTTCAACCTTATTGTTAAATGAGAAAAACATTCAACTTTTCCTATTCTTTTTTCGTTGTTTCTTGATTTCAAATATCCTCTCCCCGAAGTGTACACGCCTTCATTATCGAGAAATTGATCTTATTAGATTGTTCCACGCCAACTTTCCCAAAGTTTCCTACCAACTTTTTTCCTTTTTTTTCTCTTTCTTCTTATACCGATTCACATTCTCTTCTGTTTTTTTTTTCCTCCCCTCATTTGCTTTACACCCAAAGTGACTGAATTTGACAATAGTGGTGATGGAGAGACATTTAAACTGTTGACTTGGTAAAATAAAATGTCCACATGCTTTTATTCATTAGTTTCCCGAAATTTTTTTCTATTTAACAAGTGTATACGAAATAAATCATCACGTATTATTTGAGAAACGCATTTACTCACTATCTCATACACACACGCAATAAAATAAAGCCCATATCACTCATCATGAACGAATGAAGAAGCAATACGTTGATAAACACCACCACCATGTTAATATTAACAGTTAAATACTTAACGAACGTGACATCAAAGACCTCAAAGTAATGTCTCATACTAACTATATTAGTATATACATACAAAAGCGATAACGTGATCAACTCGCGAATATACCACCCATATATTACCAGAAAATTTCTCTAACACATTAAATCACATTATTTTTCTTCACTTCAACATTTCTATCCACCCAATCCCGAAATCAAACATTCAAACATTAAAATATAAATAAAATTGAATTTAATATATTCATCAAAAGGAATAATAACAATAATCATTATGTGGATTTATAGCTGACAGCAAAAGACTTTCTAAATCATTTATATATATACATATAAATACATTATAAGACGAATAGTGGACGGACAAGCAAAGAAAAGTGTACACAGAATATTCTGATAAATGAAAGTCACATTGGAGAGTCCAACACACGAAAGGGAGAATGGAGTATATATACGAAGTTTAATTAGGTGCTCCTCTGTCAGTACATATATATACATATATATATATATATATGTATATATTCTCGCTCTCTCTCTTTCTCGTCTCTCATCTTCCCTGACCATTGCCCGTCTTGTATACAAACCGATATCCATTGCGGGGAGTATCGACTGGGGGAGGGAGGGGATGAGCGAGAGCATCACAAGGGTACGAATGAAATGAGAAGAGAAATGGACCTACTCTCCGTGGCTCTATTTCTCTCTGTCTCTCTCACTCTGTTACGTTGAACCTATCATGAGTGAGTCTCATGTCGTTTTCGTTTATATACATATATAGGGGGATGGAGTACGACTTTTGTGATGCATTCGGATTGAAATTTAGCGTGGGATATTCTGAAATAGCGAGATTACCTCTCTCTTCACGGACAACTTGTTCAATATATCTACTCATGGATCACTTCGATGTTATTTATATGTATATGTATATAAGTCTTTGTATGTACTTTGGAGATTTTCATCTTTTAGTATTTCGGATATAAAGGTTGATGTGGACCGTTGTACTTTCTCTGGTGAATTGTGAAATTTCTTTCTTTTTTATACACTTTTTTTTTTGGCTGCGTTGTTATTTTCATTATTATTATTATTATTATTATTATTGTTATTATGATTGTTATTATTATTATTATTATTATTATATTTTTTTTCTATTGATCGGGTAAGTCTAAAGGACGCTCTATTGATATAATCGTCATAAAGATTAATTAAATATTTATTTTTTGTCTTTTACTTCTTTTTTCTTGTTTTTCTTATGATCTATAGAGGAAATTTTATTTACAAGAGATTTTTTTTTTCTTTTTTTATAATGATTGAGTATTTATATATGCGTATAATAGGTGGAGGTGCACAGCTGTGAGTGTTGAACGATTGCCTGGAAAAATAATTCTACGTATGCCGGCAAAATTAGTTAAATTTATTTATATTATTATTGTTTTTTTTTTTGCTTTGCTTTACTTTGCTTTGCTTTGCACATTTATTTCTCAATTTTTAGTGCGCGTGATATGGAATATGGAAAACAGTGAGATGGCGCAAAAAATTGTGCAATGATTATTTTTTTAATTATATATATATATGTCTATGAACTGTTGATGGTTGCGGCTTTGGCAAAAAAAAAGAAAAAAAAAAGAAAGAGAAATAAAATTTATTAAGAGTTAGACATTCGCGAAGATCACGCTCGGCTTTTTTTTTATTATTATTATTATTATTATTAGGTATATTCATATATTTTATTTTTTTGTTTGGGTTTAGGTGTTAATGATTGAGTTGTTGATATTACCATATGAGTTGTGAAACTGTTGATGATGGGTGTCGATCCCTGTTCCTGGATGGTGGATATCCAGCATTGCGTCCGGGTCACCTCCGCTATCAGAGCAGTTACTCAGAGCTAAAACCAAACCGATAGACACACACCTTTGCGTTTTCACTAGTGTTCAAAGAGGAGAAGATATTTGTTTTTTTATTTATAATGACTTTTTCGAATTTTTGATATGTTAAATTTCATATATTTCATCGTTTGCGTATGTTTTACAATCAAATTATTACTTTGAACTAATTTTTTTTTCTCAATATTATTGAATGACCGACAAACATTTCATATTGATATGTTAACAATATATAGACATTTTTACTTTCATTCAATTTAAAATGAAAGCAATAGCTCGCCCAATCAATTTAATTAATTTCGATAAATATATTTGATCCTGCATGTAATTAAATATTGTTTACGAAAATTCAATTTACTCGATTGAATAGCAAATAATTTATAACACAATTAAAAATATATATTTAAAATTAAATATATAGATATGAATTTCTGGCAATAATAATTACAAACCCTGGACCAGAAGAAATAAATAAATAAATAAATAATTAAAAAAACGAAAAATAAAAAAGACTAATTCAACAAACAAGAAGAGGAAAAAATTAAATCAAAATTAAACAAATAAAATATCTAATAAAGATAAATAGTTTGTTCGCAAATTTCAATGTCATTTTTACTATAAAAAGAAATATATACTAAATATAATAGCAACAAAGATAGCAACAATAATAACATGACAGTTTTTTTTTTTTCAATTGACAGTACTTTTAGGCAAAGTTTCGGAGTAGAATGGAAAGGATGTATAACGGTGAACGACGAAGTTGATGGAAGAAGAAAAGGGGGAATAGGGAAGAGAGAGAGACGTCTCTTTACAAAACTAAACGAAAATAAGGGAAACCAACAAAACCCAG
>CAJUYH010000532.1:0-37537 GCA_910591685.1 Galerucella tenella | reverse complement strand
GAGTGTATGGGAGAGAGAGAGAGAGAGAGAGAGAGGGAGAGTGAGGGAGAGAGATGAATCGTGTCGTCGTTGTCGTCGGGCATGACGACTAGATGGTGTTTGCGCAAAATCGCGACGGTGGTGCCCCGCGATGACGATAGGAAAGAGATAGCATTGTGTATGCCTGTATATATATATGTATGTATGTATGGGTGTGTGTGTGTGTGTGTGTGTGTGTGTGTGTGTGTATGCGACAGTGAGACGAAAGAGGAAATGAAGGAGAAAGACGACAATGAAGTCACGAGAGAGGGGTGTCAGGGATGGCGATCTCACTACTGGGATCTGTAACGAACTCGATACGCAGGGGTTGTGTGGGGTGGATGCGAACGATGGTGGGGGGTGTGGATAAACGAGGGGTTGCGCAGTGCCGTTATATTCATTTCAGGTACCCGCTCAAATCCACAATCCGCATTTATTTATATATTTATTTATTTATTTATTTATTTCCTTTTTTTTTTTTCATATGTATTTATTTCTTTTTTTTTTTTTTTTTCGTACAATTTTCATAAATTAAACGAAAAATATTTTATTAATTATTCAATGAATCTTCAATTATTTATTCAAGTAAAATGCATTATATTTATTTGGGAATTTTTTTATTTTTAAGTATGTAATGTTATTAATATTGAATGATTGTTCAACATGTTGACAATAAAATGAACATATGGCGATTTCTATCGCGTGCAAACACCAACCCCTCAATTTGTATATCGATCGCAATTATTGCTCCTTTACACATTAAAATCGTCAACAATACTCAAACGAAAAAATAATAAATAATAAATAAAGCAACAATAATAATAATACATATATATTTATCCACTTTTTTTTTTTTCTGAAAAAATTTTTTTTTGTCAATTTTACTGAAGCAAGGAAATATATTGGATTTACAGCAGTGTAAGAACGTTATGCCACAGCTATTGTTTCCGTCCTGACGTTGTCTCTAACATGTAGTAACAAACGCAGGGAGGTGTATAGAATATAGGAGGACAAACGAATATGTGTAGGAGTGAGAGAGAGAGAGAGAGAGATAGAGAGAAAGAGAGATGGATTGGGAGGGTGGGGGGTTTGTCTGGCACTCGCATGAGGGGATATATTTGAGAGTTGAGCGCGATGTAACGTCGATATCTCGCTCTATACAGGGCGTTGTGACGCCAAGTGGGGGATAGAAGCAGCCGTGCGTCAGATAGGGGAAAGTTTCACATGGGCGCAAAATAATCGATAGGACGACCGATATGTATGTACATACTAACGTACTCAACATACACGAACAACCATTGTAAATATGTGTATATGTATTATATAAGTGTATATATACACATATATATATATATATATATATGAAGACAGGAGTATGAACGCTTGTTTCCGCGTGCGCACCAACGATGACGCGCCGAGACGATGCGCGCTTATATTATCTACAATTGTATATGTATGAAGGTGATCTATGTGATGAAGAATTGGGTGGATGAAGGTGGATGGCAGGAAGAGTCGGACACATAAAAAAAAAAAGAAATAAAAAAGATTTTATCTCACTTGTGCCTTCATCCATGTAACAACATAAAAATGTAATATATGTGAAAGATTTGTACATTTAGAAAAATAATCATTGTATTTAATGTACGCTAAATTTCGATCTTTCAGATGACAAAAATAGAAATGAAATAAATGTATATATATATATATAGATTTTTTATCGTTTATATTTTTTTGTTTTTTTTTTCCGTGTAAAATTGAATGGAATTGAATGGAAATATTTTTGATTAAAAGGTGGTTGATTTTAATTATATACCTTTTTCAATGATACATTTAACTGAATTTTTGTGAATAATACAAATAATAAAAGGCGAATGTGAAAAGTGTGTTGGTAATAAAATAGTAAAATGATATTGAAAATTGTGCCGGATCGTATTTATCATTGGTTACTATATGTAACACAATACATGAATGTATAGTTACGTTTCACATTTCATTTTTAACGCATCACACTCGTGTACCTATATAACGGAATAAAAATAATTTTTGTATCCAACTGCAACCCATTGCTTAAAAAAAATGAAAAAAAAAAATAAAAAATATATATATATATATATATATATATATATGAACAAAAATAGGACAAAATATATAAACAATTCAGTTCATTAATATCAATCCTAACTTTTAATTTCCTGGCAAGAGATGAAATGTCATCAATTTATAAGATAATTTAATTACGCTGCGCTTCTCCATGTTTCCTTCCTCTCTATGACGAGGCCACAATACTCCAGATATATATATACGTTGATGTATAGTACCACTGTGCACTTGCACACATCTCTATCCACCCCTTCACCCACATATAACTCTATGTTTTGCTCCACAAATCAATATATATAATTATGTCCTGACACGAGGTTTTGCTTCAACCACGTGTGCATATCTCCATCCTCTACTCCCCGATCTCAAATTCCAAAAGAAAACGAAAAAAAAAAAAAAGAAAATAAACTCTATACCCAAATCAATTAATACTAACTCCAAAATTCCAACAACTGACATAAAATTCATTCCAAAATAATTCCAAATATTCTTATAATTAATTTTACATATTGTCACTACTATTTCAAATTAATTAATACAATGCAATTAATTGTCTTCAATTGTTTCATTATTATTAATGATAAATAAATAAAATTGTACCAGGATATTTTAAAAATTTCATGACAAATTATAAACCTGTATATGGGGTCCGATCATATGATAATATAATATATATATATTGTGGAGAATGAAATGTATTTCATAGTGGGGGGCTAAGAACGAAATCGAGAGGAGGGAAGGGAGTGTCACCCTGGGGGCTCACCTGCCGCCAGGTGCGAGGGGTGTAGGAAGCATCTGCGTTAGGAATACTCGTGCCACACGGAACCGTTTCCTCTTTTTGGCGTATCCAGATCCGCCCGTATTTCTGTATGTCTTCCTTGTGTCCATACATATATACATATATATATGTATGTGTATGTGTATAAACGCATGTATAGGCTTATAGATATTGAAGCCGAGTGAACAATACATGTTGTATATATATATATATATATATATATATTCAACGATGTGCTCCCCTTGTGGCCGCCCGTGCGCGGTCTTGGGCACGTGACATAATTAGGGACGCGTCACGGCCAATAGATAGGCCAACGATCCTTCCTGTATATCGATATATACCTAAATATATATCGATATATATACATATATACATGTATGTATATGTATATATAGCTATTACAGATGAGAATGTATGTTTACATATATATATATTTTTTTTTCTTCAATATTTCTTGCATTCTTTCAACTATTGTTTAGGAATAGAGAAGATTGTTAATAGAGAGTTTGAATATATTAGCAGAATTGTTTTTTCTTTTATCTAGTGTTTGATAGCAATGGTGCTAGGAAAGTTTTAATTTTTTGTACGTATTCGTTCTTTTTTTTTTTTTTTGTTTTATCATTGAAATAATATTGTCGTATAGTTATTTATCAGTATACGGGTAATTTAAATACACACGCGATTATTGCAAGAGCTGATTTTGTTGTTGTACTGGGACATGGGTGGAATTTTTCTTGTTTATTTCTACAGTCGAAATATATTATCGGTTACATTTATCAGATTTTTTTCTTTTTTTTTTTTTCGTTGGTTTTGAGAACTTTTAGAATTAATTTAGATATATGTTTTATTTATGGTGTTTAATCGTATTCAGCGCCGATGGTGATACTGAGATTAGTGGATATAATTTGAGTTTGATGGTACCATCGATTCGTGTCGAGAATAACTGAAAGAAATATTTTTGTTTTTAAAAAGATAGACGTATATTAATAGTGATGAATTATTATTTTTTCTTTCTTTTTTAGTACTCACTTATTTCACCGGGTTCAACGATCACCTGAAGCCTGTTACATTGGTAATAGCATTCACGTGGTGGCTCAAGAATCCAAAGCTTTGAGCCTTTTATTTGCGCCTGCCATGATGGATAATCAACATCATCCACCTTTAACCCAAATGGTGATATATTAAACCAGATGTTGAACATTTGAATGGAATGGAATTATAATAAATGGCATAAGGTGTTCGTACATGCATTGGTGCACCGTAGCCAGCACTCCCCATGAAAATCCAATCGGTTTTTTCATTTTCTGCTGTGGTAGGTAAGAAATATGGTCGATGATAATATCGACGTAGAATCACTCCAATTTCTTCATCGCAATTACTCCTATTGATTAAAATTAAAAATTAATTTCAATAAAATAATTGGCAATAATGATAAAAGTCATTCAATAATTTCACATACCATCCAACATACCATGGCTCTGTACCAGGTTTCAATAATGCTCTATTTTCACTCATATTGAATACATCTTGAAGACTTTTAAATTCCGTTTTATATGGAAAAAATTGACAATTTCCATTGTGACCAAAATACAAATTCTTGAAGAATAAATATGAGAATTCTGTCATTGCCGCCCAATTTTTCGTAGCATCGGTCACCACAACAGGCCTTCCAGAGTATGCATAACTGTAAAAAAAAAAGAAAAAAACAATAGAAATTGTACCATAAAATTCTGATGAAAAAGAGAATTTTTTAAACAATTATTTTATTACCGTTCTTCGAACTTATCTGGATCAACGTTCACGAGTTTTTCAATCTGTTGAATATCAGCACACATTGAACAGTCCTCGGCCGGTCGAAAGAACTTTTGGAATATACTCGGAGTTTCAATCAAACACTAAACAAAAAAACAAAAGCATAAGCAAAAGACATGTTACAATAAAACAATATAAACTCACTTTTTGATAATGAATTGAAGCAATATAATTTTTCATCAAGTAATATATGACCCACGTGCACAATACAAATATCCAAAAGTGTTTGCGATTTATTTGAAATTTATGCGGATTGCCGTGACGCAATTGCAAATGTGCCTGTCGTGAAATTAATATTGTCGATGTGATACCAAGCCTATCAATTTTATTTAATATCGATTTTAATTCCTTTTGCGCTGCCACAATTTGTTTCTTTGTATGTTCTTGATTTGTCATGATGATGGTCGCGGTGGTTGGCAACGCACTTGCGAAGTGATTCACTCTGAACGACACATACGAGAAGAGTCTTCTAGCAGGTCTCTCTCATGGATGGTGCGCGCACGAGTGGCCTTGTGATATTGGATAAGTGTTCATGGAAGTGTGAAACAAGCTGGAGCTCTGAGCGATGAAAAAAAAAAAAGGTAAATAAATAAATAACATGAAATAAAAGTCCTGGCTGTGGGTGATACTATCGTGTAATTCTCTTTTCACACTCCAATAATTCAAAAGAGGGATATTTCAAACCGATTGATATGAAATTCTTTTTTTTTTTTATTTTACAATAAACAGTGTTATAAATTTATTGTTAAATGAGGAATTGTAATTCAATTGTAAATAAATCCTCCTGATGGTTTGGATTGTAACAAGCATGTGGGGATATAGTTCAATAAGCTAGGACACATGCACATATACAAATACACGTGGTGGGTGTATATGTTGTTGCCTTATCTTGTGGCGCAGCTGCCCACTGTTCACTGAACAGCTTCAATTCATGAAGGACAATCGCATCGCTCTAGCGATTGCTGTACGGCAAATTCAAATCAACGCATCTTTTATAAGTTAAAAGACCTGAGTTCAGAATATTCTCATTTATCCAGAATACAATTCTATTTTACTTCATTCCTTTCGATTACTTTTTTTTTTTCTTTCATCTTTTTTCATTGAATTAACACATTAAAATATCAATAACTCATTTATATAATTGACACTTAATTATTTAAATTTTACATTCATTGAAATATATTTTGAAATTTAATTCGGATGATAAGAACAATTTTAGCGATATCATCGTAATGAATGACTATTGAAATTTGTAAGACAGTTTAATAAAATTTACGGTATGGATAATGTAACAATCGCGTATCAATAAATTCAATGACATCAAAATGGATTACAAATAGATTGACATGAATGTGTTTGAATTAAATTTTAAATTGCCGAGTGCTTGGACAGATGTGAATTGCCAATTTGTACAATATAATGTCTATATTTAATAATAATTATTATTATTATTACTACTATTGGTATTCATGATAAGTTTTGAAATTGAATGAAATTTTCTTATTGTGAAATTATTATGAAATATATTGTAATAAAAATGATTTGTAACGAGAGTAATCCAAATAATTTTGCATTATACAATTGGATTATTCACGACCAAATTCATTGTGGATGATGATATTGTCAGTTATATTCTAATTCACAAATTAAATATGAAAGGCGCCGTGTGAAACACTGTTGCTTCACGCCATTGTCAAATGATACAATATATATACAACAGTGTGTGATGATAAAATACCGTATCGACTGTTGATACTATAAATCCGACACTGTATCAAGAATAGGGCCATAATTTCATCACACAACGTCACTCATTCCTTGAACGTCAAAACATTTTCTCATACTTGGAGTTGTGGTCAAAGTCCACACGTCTTACAAAACATCAAAACTGCTCTCAATTGTTGAGTGTTGTTCAGTCCACACTTGACCATTATACGTGTGTAATTATATCTCATACATTGGTTTGTGTGTGTATGTGTGCTTATTCATAAGGTTGTGTATCAAAAATCCTTTTGACAAAATGATGTCCAGTGTATCAAAAATTATTATACAAACGCCCAAACATTTTAATAAATTTGTCAACCTCAATACTAGGTAAAGTTATCATTTATTCTTTGAGCTATTTAAAGATTTAAATATTACTATTGTCAATTAATAGAGTTCACATACTGTACGAAAAAAATTTACTGTTAGACTTCATAATAAGGCCAACAATGACAATGAATTCTTTTTTTTATTATTCATTATTGTTTTATTTTTTTTCATTTATTAACTTTGTACATTTTATTGTTGTGCATTCAATCACGATTGATGGTCATTAACATCTTTTATATTCGACTAGAATGATTGGACTTTGGATGGTGGCAAGCGTAATTGTGCTTTTCACTACTCTCAATATATTTAGTGAAGTAGAAAAATAAAAATACTAATTGTTTGGTGTTTGTGATATTTTTTAAAGATATTTAGCGACACAAGCAGCAGTAAAAGTGACTAAAAATGAATCCAAAGAGAAAAAAGAATCGTCATCATTTACGATGAATCTATTTAGAGGTCAAGTGCAAATGGATCAAGTAATACCATTTCCCAGTCCACTTACTCAAGATCAACGTGATACATTGCAAATGACAATTGATCCTGTAGAAAAAGTCTTTATGGTACGATATTACCACTTTAATATGCGAAAATAAATTTTTTCGAGTTATAAATGTAATGTTATTCGTTTTTTTCACCTTTTATTTTGTATATAGGAAGTCAATGATCCAGTGAAAAATGATGATACAGCTGATGTTGATGAAAAAACACGACAGGCTTTCTGGGACCTTGGCGCATTTTCAATACAAGTTCCAGAAATTTATGGCGGCTTAGGTTTTTCTAATACACAATATGGTAGACTCGTGGAAATAGTTGGATCACATGATTTGGGAATTGGAATAATGTTGGGTGCTCATCAAAGTATTGGATTTAAAGTAAAATGAATTATAAAAGTATTAATTGATATATAAAAATATTTTTATATGATAAATTTTTTTATTAACTTTGAATAATTTTTTTATTTTCAGGGAATTCTTCTCTATGGAACACCTGAACAAAAGAAAAAATATTTGCCAAGAGTGTCGAACGGTGAATATGCAGCGTTTGCATTGACTGAACCGAGTTGCGGCTCTGATGCAGGTGCTGTTAAATGTCGCGCAGTAAAATCCAGTGATGGTTCACATTATGTTTTGAATGGTAGTAAAATTTGGATATCAAATGGTGGATGGGCAAATATATTCACGGTATTTGCTAAGGTACCAATGAAAGATGCCGAAACTGGTGAAATCAAAGAAAAAGTCACGGCATTTATTGTCGAGCGTGGATTTGGTGGTGTTACAAGTGGTCCACCTGAACGTAAAATGGGCATTAAGTGTAGCAATACTGCTGAAGTTTTCTTTGAAGATGTTAAAATACCAGCGGAAAATCTTTTGGGAAGTGAGGGCGATGGTTTCAAAGTTGCAATGAATATTTTGAATAATGGACGGTTTGGTATGGCCGCAGCACTTTCCGGTACTATGCAAAAGTGTATTAAGCAAGCAGTGGAACATGCAACTCAACGAGTACAATTTGGAAAAACGCTCAATGAATATGGTGGAATTCAAGAAAAAATCGCTCGTATGACGATGCTTCAATATGTCACACAATCATTGGCTTACATGGTGTCGGGTAATATGGACTTGGGGAGTCAAGAATATCAATTGGAAGCGGCAATTTCCAAGGTGAATTGAAACGTAGTATATTAATTTTGATTAAGTGCAGAATCATTTGATCGCATTAAAACTTTTTCTTTTATATAATATTATTATTCGCAATAAAAAGGTATTTGCATCAGACTCGGCGTGGTGGGTGTGCGATGAGAGTATTCAAATTCTTGGAGGAATGGGATTTATGAAAGATACAGGATTGGAACGTGTCATGAGAGATTTGAGAATATTCCGAATTTTCGAGGGTACAAATGATATTTTACGTTTATTCGTTGCATTGACTGGAGTACAATATGCCGGTGGCCATCTAAAAGAATTGCAGAAAGCTTTCAAAAACCCAACGGCAAATTTGGGATTGATATTTGGTGAGGCAACGAAACGTGCAACACAGGCTGTTGGTCTGGGTTCGACACCTTCATTTGCCCCGTTGGTTCATTCAAGTTTGGCCGAGAGCGCAAATTTAACTCGAAAGGTTTGTGTATTTTGTTTCATTTCGTTTGACTGATTGAGATATAAATTATTTTTTATTTTCTTTTCATTTGTTTTTGCTTGCAGAATATTGAAACGTTTGGTCGAACTGTTGAGGGTGTTCTTATAAAATACGGACGTGGAATTGTTGACGAACAATTCATATTAAATAGATTAGCCCAAGCTGCAATAGATACCTATACATCTTCCGTTGTGCTAAGTAGAGCGACAAAATCATTAAACGAAAAAAGTCCGACTGCTGATCATGAAATGGTTATGGCAAAGACTTGGTGTACTGAGGTAAAGCAATATCATGTCATATCTACATTTGGATTTTTAATGCTTCTTGGATGAAAATGTTAATTATTTTGATTTTTTTTATATCATTTTCAGGCCAACAGTCGAACTAAATACAATTTGAAGGTAGTGAAGTCCGATAAATATTTAAATATATTCAATCAATACAAACAAATATCGCGAAATGTTTGTGAAAGTGGTATTATATATTAATACAGTGATGTATAATCAAATTTTATAGAGAATATTGGTTGAATTGTTGTGATGTTTTTGAAAAAATATTTATTAATCGGTATTAAAATGCTAATGACTTGAAAAATCTATGGATATTTGTAAAACCAATCAAATTGGAAACTTGTTAAAAAATAATAATTGTTACAGTTCGATACTCTTTATTTGTTATTCCTTTTTATCTCACAGAATAATAAAATAATTGTTCGAATAATAGGACTGTACATGATGATTAATAACATAATTCTTGTCATTAATATTAATTATCACTGAATACGACAAAAAAGCCATTCATTATAGTACCTATCCATTTATTACATTAGCAGGAGTTTCGATAATACCGTTCACGTGTACTATCAACTCATATAGACTTCAAAATATTCACATAATTTCATTTTAATTTATGATAATACTCTGTGAGTTGTTCAAATGCTTCCTCGTAAGCCATTTTACAACGTGCTCCAGGGACGAAAAATATAAATTGCAACATAAAAATAATTGATGAAGCGAAACTCTTTAATTATTTCGCTACTTATATTGACATGGAAGCACACGAAAGTTTTATGTAGGTTTTTCTTTCTCTCATTTCCTTTTTCCCCACTCCATTTCATTTTATTACATTTAATGTTTATAGATATCTTTGACATATTTTGCTGATTAAAGTGAAATATCATGCAGAAACATTGGCAAAATAATTTATATATGTATGTGTATATATAAATTTGTATATACTAAAACAAACAGATTTATTTTTTATTGCATGAGCAATTTTCACAGAAATCTCAAAGAAACTTCACTGCTTTTTTCAATGTATTTAATTCTTATTTTCCTTTTGACGATTAAAAGTTTTCAATGCCGTCTGTTTTATTTCATATATAAGATATGATAGATGGTATTGTCAGACAGCAGATATATAATCTTTGGTGCATGAATAAAAAAATATGCAGGTGCTAATTCGTTGAATTTGAATTTCTTTTTTTTTTCAAACTTAGTGAAATTGGCTGGATATTTTTTTGTTGTTTGAGCGACTGTGTCTTATTATACAAAATAAATATACAATACTAATGAAATGAATTCATTTTTGTCCTCGGTGATAGAGTATGCGGGGATATTTATATATAATAACTATAATCAGTGAATAACTATAACCAGTCTTGCAACACGCAGAAAAATAAAATAATAAATAGATAAATTAGTATTTCCGAATTATGTTTTTTTTTGTATTTATAATAGTGACGAACGTCTTTGACGCTAGATTTGAGAAAAATATAGTACTTTTTTTATATATTGTTTGTTTTTTGTTACCCCAGGTATGTATTATTACATTCATTTACAACAGCTACAAGTTATAAATTCATGCATTTATGCATAATTTTATAATATAGGCAAAGTTGGAACTGATTTTGTTAAGGTTCAAACATTTATTATAAGTATACGAAGCTCTTTTATGCGTGTATAGGACATTAAATTAGTAATTTCTTCATTTCATTAGAATTCGTGATAGAATTATGACTACTCGAAGCACAGCAATTAATTTTTCTTTTTATAATATAAATGAAATTGAAAATTGCATAAGGAACATTCTCATAGAATATTGATCAATTGAGTTATATAAATTGATTCAAATTGCGAAGGTTTTCCATCATACTCGTTACACATTTATTAAATTTATAAAACACATTTGATTTCCATTTTCATTTTTCATCACAATTTCTATATTTTCTCCATTATTACTTTCCTCTGACTCCTCTCCGATTTTCCATTTCGCAAATAACGTTGGATTTTTTATCTCCCTTCTCATTGTTCATATTATTATTGACAGTGCCTTCAAAAAAAAAAAAAAAAAAAAGAAAATCTTTTTACACGCGCGCTTCTATTATTCACTTCACTGATGATCATTGAGCGTGTTTTGCCACATGAAAATAATTATTCAATAAATTTTCTTTTATCTAATCACAAAACAAATTTGCGCATACATCACAGAAAAAAAACAACAATAATACACACAATATTACAATAAATTACATAAAAAATTGTTAGACTTGAAAAAAAAAATGATATATAAGTATTGGCCATTCAGAGTTAAAGTTAAAATTACAGTGGGGGTTTTTATAATTTTTTTCTTGTTTCGTCGCTACTTCCATTCGTTAATGTCACTCTGGATACATATTTTCATTTCAGTTTTTAATTATTTCCCATATAATTGAACTGTCATTGTTATTATTTATCACAATTTGGGCATATAATGGAAAAATAAAAACGTTTACATACCTGACTAATAGTTTCTTTGTTTTTGAACTTGGCGCACATTATATTCAATCTGTACCTGGAGTAACTGACAAATATACATATAACATTACTGTATATATATTGAAATTCAGTCCCAATTAACCCTGCGCTATTGAAAGATTTTTGAACATTGTTCCATTCCAAGCAACGGCAATACAATAATGTTGCAATAATTGTACCAATAATTCTCGTTCGTCTAACATTTCAATACGTTCAATTCGTATTCGCTCAGATTCAGGTAAAGAATCATAAACTTCCACCATTGTCCACGCATTTGAACCTTCCCATCCATTGATTGTAAAACTAAAAATAAAAATTAATACATTAATTATATTTGTTTTCTAAATTTCTTTCCTTTTTCACTTGGACTTACCGCCCCTGTTGTGTTTCTAATGATTCACATTCATCAACACCAGACAATAAACATCCGCGACATCGTAAATTTGACAGCATAACTTGTCCAAATTTATCGCGCATATTCACTTGCTCATAATTAACAAAAACAGTGTTTGAAAATTTTTGGGCTAACCATTTAATGAGCGCCGATGCTGCATTGCTATCTATATAAACGAGGACACATTCAGCTAAAAACAATGTTGGAAGATTGAAATCAACTTCGGCCTGTGTTAATTTATTTGCTATTTCGGATATGTGACGTAAGTCCGTTCCAATCAGATGATAATTAGCAGCGTGTAAATCTGTTGTTGAAAATTTAATTTCACCATCTGCAATATTAAAAAAAAAACGATTACTCATTGAAATCACCGAGAAAAAACAAACAAACAGTGAATAATATACAATAATATACATTCTATTATTAATATATACCTTCAGTGTTGAGTTTGTCTATCAGTTGTTTATGTTTTTTAATATGGTAACATTTCTTTGCTGTGACTGTAGGAAAATCCAATTCAACAAAATTTTGTGGACTACTTCCGGCCTCTCTTAGTCGCCAATAAAGTGTATCAAAACCAGCTCCTAGATTTATTATTTGTCCCTTCCCACCAGACAACTAAAAATTCATTTTAATCAAACATTATCATCATACAAATAGCAATGAAATAATGGAAAAATTCTATGAAATTAATTTATCAGTGAATCACATGATGAAATGAATAATACTATTTTGCATGGAGAGGGTGAGAATAATAAAAAAGAAATTGAAATCATAACATTGCGACAGCGGTGCACACGCGTGTTCTATCAGGGATTGCCTCCCACAACATTGATTTTACATTTGACCTATATGTGGACGACGCTTGTGATAAAAGTGGATCCCAATGGGAAAATTAGGCCAGGGCCTCGGTCAGGTCAAGGTTTCCGTTACTGTACATTCCGCGCCCCTTCGCCTCTGCCACTACATGATCAGCTGTACCGTTTGTATTCACGCCGGACCATATTATTTTCTAGGTTAAACATGCAATCCACCAATCACTTCAGCCCATCCACCAACATCTTTTTAACAAATATAATCAATAAAACTTCGTTTTAATTGTCAATAATCTTACCTTTAAAAATTTATTAATGAAATTTTCAATGCCTTTGACTCTCGCATAATATCCACGATTAATTTCGGGCGGTTTTCGCGCAGTTTGTCTAACGAAAAAATTTATAAACGGATCGCTCCAATAACCAAGTTGAACTGCGTATCTTTTACACTCACTCGCGTCATCATTTGTCGCCTGTGTTCCCTCATCATCAGCCATATCTTTAATCATATTTACTCCTCAATTATTTATTATTATCCTTAATTAATTGAATGAAATCATTTTATATATTTCACTGTTCTATAATCGTTATATATATCCACGAAAATATTATTACACAGACCGCTATGTTCGCAAACTGTCACTTACTGCAACTCTCACAGGAGCGGCCATACTGCCCGGTCTTCAGGGTCGTATCCACACCGAGCTACGACACAGACAAAAGTGCCCTTGGCTTCACTCTGCAACTGCGCGATTCAATGTATGCGCGGCAATTCCTTTTTTCTCCGTCTCGCCCGTTTTTTCCTCTATTTATTATCATTATCATTATAGTTATTATTATTATTCTAATATTATTTCACCATCTCTTGCATCAGCATTATGTTTGACGCCATCACTCCGCATTTAATATACCAATTGAACTATAAAAGCACATCCAACAACCCCTTTTCGATTTCATCAATAAATCATATCGACTGTACATCAATGACATTTAAATATAACAAAGAATAAAAAATCCAAATTGATTATTTGAATAAACAGTTGTACTGTGCGCGTCCACCTAGTGGTCATTGTCGGGACTATATTTAAATGTACATCAGCGCCATCTGCATGATGTCCAATTAAGTGAATTCAAATGTTCGGAGGGGGGCCTTATATTCGCGGTATTAAAATCCTAGATGTCGCGTAAGCCAGTTATATACACCATCAGGTAATGTAATCTTCATGGACCCCACTGACTTGTGCACCTCACTCCTGTTGCATGATGTCCCACACCTGGTGGTATTATACCACTCAAATATATATGTATATATATATGTATGTATATCTGTCCCACCTGATTATACACCTAACTTGCCTGTGTTAAAATGTGGGTGGGGGGAACGATGGGTTCCCATTGCGAATTGGTGGGGCCCCACAGTGTCGTCAGTGAGTTCGTGCACGTCGAGCCCGCGAGAGAACTATTGAATAAATTATATATATATATATATATACACACACTTATAATACACGGTAAAAGCCAAAAATGGCGTTACAACGATAGAATTTACCGATACAATTTGTACGAAAATTGCGCGCGTTGTATCGCGATTTATTAACTCACAATTAATTTCATTCAATTGCATTAAATAAATGTTATTATTTTTGTATGAAATACACAACAACTGTGTGTTGTATGTGATAATGTATATAGATTGTTGTTGTTTGTCAGTGAATTTGAAAATGTATCGATAGGAAATTTTATTGACAATCAAATCATTTATTATTTTGTGCTGTTTTGTTTTTCATACGTGTAACAAACGCTCGAGACTTTCCCAAACGACTCACGCGTGTATTTTTATTATATTTGCACAGTCGAGGGGATTCTTTTCGTGACTGTTTGAGCAACGAAGAGTTTCATACATACATGCATATACACAACCTGTCGCAAAAGAAAGAAAATAGGTATATATATATATATATATACAGTGTGTATATGAAAAATTGAAAATAATAATAAAAGAGTGTATGAATATATACAAATATATATATAAAATTGTGTGGTGAGATGGTATTTGATACGTAGGTGTGGAAAATGTGATTGCTCTATTATATCATGTGGGCGTATGTTTTGTCAAAAAAAAAAAAAGAAGAAACAGCGCTCTATTGAATTATTGTTACCTTTACAATCATTACATTTTATTTTCATCGTTGACAATATACATAACGTTATTATTTCGTTTTCTTCTTTTTTTTTTCACTCTTTAAATGGAATTAATTATCAAACGATGGCGTCACGCAATAATTAATTGACCACCGTATTTGGATAGAATTCCTGTTTGCTGACGCGTTTATATATGTGTAAATAACGATTGGACTATAGATCGAATTCGTGCACTAACATATATGTATGTATGGTTTTGCCTTTTTTTTTTTTTTAAATGTTATATTTAAACAATGTGAAGGAAGAAATCATATTGTCAAAGACAATTGTCTTGAGCTTTGTAAATGACAGAGGCCACTTTTTTTTTTTTTTCTTTTCTTTTTTGCTGTTATTGGAGAGAACTAAATGGTAAACAATATTTTTTTCTCCATTCATTATTATATTTCTTCCTCGAACTGTAAAATTATGCATACACAATATCAGTTACGTTCAGCGAGAACGCACATGGTTTTGTTAGCAGTAGTAGTAGTAATAGTAGTGGTGGTGGTGACACGATGATGTCACGGCTTGGTATATCTATATATATCATATACACCTAATGTAAACAGTGCATTGAAGTAATACTTGATCTTGCAATTGAAAAAAGAAATTAATATATTGAATAAATGAAGAAGATAAATAGAAATATTTATATAATAATGAGTAGATATTGATTTATTGCAATGATGATTAGATTGCATTGATGGATTTTTAATTGCATCACATCAATTGTCAATTGAAAACTAATCGTGATTGGAAAAAAAAAATGAAGAAGAAGAAGAAGAAGATGATTGAACATGTATTCATCAGGATCAATCAACGACAATTACTAAATATAGCTGAATAATATTGTGATGCATCACTTTATTGTATGCTATTTTATATCTTTCCAATCACTTTTACAACAAGTCATTTTTTAGTTCACACAAATATTTATGTATGTATATGAAAGTTAAGTTACATATCTGTACATTGTTGGCGTCAAGATTAAAACCTCAACGTTACTTTCACTCGTGCGAAAAATTCCTCCCGACTGCATCAACATAAGAATTCTCTCCGATTGCCCGATCATTCGTATGCAAATTCATAATATTTATCAAATATATATTCGTAAATATATTTCTTTATATCAATCTACAAGAAATGTTTGAAAAATAGATGATAAAATATATTGAGAGTGGTTGAAAATGAAATAAAATTCAACTGTAAATCAGCATTTAACACAAAATTGAATTTTCCAAAGGAAGAAAAATGCAATCGGTGGAACAATTACGTCCGGAGGAGTTGGTGGGCCTGGTTGCACGTTCAGCTGAAGGCACTGCTGCCAAGGGTATGCCCATCAAGGGCAATGAAGATCTTTGGGTTGAGATTCAAGCAAATACCTTCAGGAATTGGGTCAATGAACATTTGAAACATGCAAGTGACGCTGATGGTGGACCAGTTTTAGATTTAGCCGAAGATTTTCGTGATGGTACAAGACTTTGTGCATTGGTAGAGGTTCTCACACGTCGACGATTGCCACGATGGAATCCACGACCTGCCAATCAACACCATCATCTTGAAAATGTGTCAACTGCATTGCAAGCTATTGAAGCTGATGGTGTTAAACTTGTCAATATTGGTGTGTATTTATTTCTTCTTTTCTTTTCTATCTTCATTATTAATTTTCCCTTTTATCCTATTCTTTTCATTTGAATTGGGAAAAAAAAAAAATATTTAATGTACAATTAATTATTCAATTTATGTCGTTTAAGCCATACAATCTATCATTCAATTTATTGTTAGCCTGTCGGGATTGTAATCTCGTTGACAAGCAGTTAGTAATCAATTTATCAATTGGTATTCTTGATAATTTCAAATTGTGTTCGACGATGTATGACAATTAGCTGTTGTTGTTTTTTTAAAACACGGGTAATAATCGATGCGTAGCTGAAGATAATGATGGCGTAATGGAACGGAAGTGTCATCGTAAAACAAAACAATTGCAGTACGTGCGTATAGAGTTGTCGTGTGCCATAACAATAAATATTAAGTTAAGCGCGTCGTGACATTCCACCAGTAAGAGTCAAATGTGTCCTCACTTTTATTTTTATCGCATACCTTTGCATGAATGACGAACGTGGAATATCTATCTTTTATCAGCTCTTGTGATTATCAATATCGAGTGTAAATAAAATATTTCATTCATACTTTCATTATGTTATTGATAGAGCAATACAATTAGCTCGTGTGCAATTTAAATTGTTTAAAAGCCAATTAGTAAAAATGTTTAGCAGTTGATATTGATATAAATAAATTGAAGAGAAAAATATGTATATTTGTATTGGATGGATTTTTTCTAGATAACAGGATGAACCTGACAGACACTGGTCTTTCAGATTCCAATACCTTCTCTATCTTTTATGTATACTCTCCATGGCGTGTCCACCCACGTTCATTTGCCAAATATAGGCGTGACGTTGTCCCCCGTTGACTGGACTTTCATCGGTTTTACACAGATGCAAATAAATAATATACACTTTTTTTTTTATTCTTCCCTCGCCATTGATAATACAGTAACATGTGCAAGAGGATAATTGTTCATGAAATACAATAAAAAAAGCACAAAAAAAAACGAATAGGGAATAAGAATAAAGAAAATATATCATTGCTAGGTATTAAAATAAATTGTTATGGTCAGTGATATTGTTACGTGTCATGTAGTATACGCCCTAAATATTCCTCAATGTCTCATCATCATTTTCGTGTTCGTCATCATTATCATAGTCATCATCATTATCCAGATCATAGCCTCGAGTATTTTACTCGTAGCAATTCATTTAAAATATGAAAAAGAACCACGACGACCAGTTAACTCTTCACGTGCTGTTTATTCCTGATGAAACTTCACATGTTTAACGTGCAGATAATTAAAAACAAGTATGAAGTAGAAGACACCTCTCATTAATGATAGTGTTATTCTTTCTTTCATTCATTTTTTCCTATTATTTTATCCGTTTCCTTTTTCTCTTTTTTTCTAAATTTGTCCAAAGGCAATACGCACGTACATACGTCTTATTTGCATCACTCACCCGCCTCCACTATGGTGGGTTACCATCACTAACCTGGCCAATCGACGTCTCGAGGTCGTTCGCCTTTCCTTATTGTAAAACTCGGCGCCCACCCATGTATATATATAAATGAGTGTGTATGTGTAACCATGTCCCGCTCTTAAACTCACATATTATACACTTACAGTTAGTGGGAAATTTTTTCTTTCAAATTTACCATGTTGCCTTTGTAGTTATGTCAACTAATGGGTACGTCAAATATTTAATATTGAGAGAACTCAAAAAAAAAAAAAGAAAAAAAAATAGAAAACTGTAATGAGTTAATTGCTCTGGTAAAAAGTAAACACATTTTCCCACGACAACTCAATTTTTTTTTTTTTTTCTGTATTTTGATTTGAATCTTGGATATATTATATCGCATTGTTAACATCTAGGCCAAAGACTTGAGTTTATTTATAACTATTTTTTTTTATATATAACTTTCATTTACTTGAATGACGGCTTTAGTATTTCCGCAAGTCTGTGAAAAAAAATAATTGTACAGATGTTATTAGGTATTTGCCTGAAGCTAAATAATAAAGAATGAAAAGAAAATGTAGTGATATTTATGACAAAATGAAATTCTATTTACTACTTGATCTTTATATACAGCAATAAAAATGTTTAATATTCAGCTGTTCAATGCTGCAGTAAGTAATGTTATGCAATTCGTGATACTCTGAAATCTAGACTCAATCAACCGATAAATCAACATGCCGGCGAGTCGAATAATACATTCGAGTTGAAATATTTTAGATATGCGAGCAATCTTTCATACTTGTGTGTCTGGTAAAATATATAAATATATAAATAATATTGTGACTCATTTCATTCATTCAATATATATCATTGTATATTTATATTATAGATTTTAATTTACCTTGACCACATTTTTTTCTCGCCAATCATTTTAGGCAATGTCGACATCGTCAATGGTAATCTCAAATTAATTCTTGGGCTGATATGGTCGCTCATTGTCAGATACCAAATTGGCAAGTCCAAGTTTCCACCGAGAAAACTCATGCTCGCTTGGCTCAAGGTTAGTGGTGTATTAACTCACAATTTCTCGCAATAATAATTTTTTTTTTATTTTCATTTTCAATAGAATTATCGCAAATTTTATTTTGGATTTTATTTACTTCATTCACAGGCAGTACTTCCGGAATGTCGAGTGAATAATTTTACGACTGATTGGAATTCGGGAGTTTATCTCAGTGCACTATTGGATTACTGCAAACCAGGACTATTTCCACACTGGCGTCAATTGGATCGCACTGACCGGTATTGCAATCAAATACAGTAAAAATTATTCAATAAATTATATATATGGTGTAATCATGTTATTATAAATGTCATTCGTTTAAACAATAGTGTATACAATTGTCGGAAAGCTATGGAGATTTCCAAACGTGAGTTTGACATTCCTGTGGTGCTTGAACCAGAATATTTGGCATCACCCTACCTCGATGAACTCTCCGGAATGACTTATCTCTCGTATTTCATGAAGGAAGGTTCACCGGGTTTTCACGCAACTTTACGATGGGTGAATTCTCAACTCACTCATGCACCTGTTCGAAATTTTACCGTAAGAATAATTAATTAAATATGAAAATCAAAAATTAAATTCATCATCAGTGAATAAATGAAAAATTGTGTATAAATAAATCTCATAAATATTTTAGACTGATTGGAATGATGGTCGAGCACTATGTAGTATTGTAAGGAATATCGGTGGTCCTGCACCGATATACGATAAAATTAATACTGATCCGAGTTATTGGGAATCAAATATTCAACAAGGTATTGATGGTGCAAAAAAACTCGGCGTTGAACCTATTTTAAAAGCCAAAGACATGGCAGATCAGAATGTTGAGCATCTTGGTGTGATGGCCTATGCAGCACATTTTCAATGGGTGAAACCACGTCCGCAGGCGAGTGAACAGGTCGCTGTTCATGTTGAAAGTACATCAGCAAGAGTCCAACAGCCAGTAAGTTCTTTTATATTCTTTTACTGTTGATAATCCATTATTTCGTTAAATCAATGAATTATTTAATTACTCAGGCAGTATTCAGGCTGGAAATGTTATCAAAGGAAGTACATCCACGTGAAGTTCGTGGTGAAATAATAAGTCCAAGCGGTAAGGTTGAGTGTCGACTAACTTGGAACGGGACACACGGCAAAGGCACATTTATGCCAACAGAAGTGGGAATGCACAAGGTTCGTTAATTATCATAATAACAAGCAATATTTTACGACGGAAAAGGCTCAAGTGTTGCAGCACCATTACACACAGCTATAATCATGTCGTAAATTGACACAGAAACATTCGACGAGTTTTTTTTTATTTTGTTCACTATCTCTTTTATCTTTATTGTTTACAGTTAATGGTATTTAACGATGGTGAACTCGTCAATGGATGTCCGTATTACTTCAGGGTTTTACCTCCGTTAACAAAAATTAAATCCCCCGGCATGGATCCATGTGCTATTGGTTCTATTGTCGAGGTTCTAGTCAACAGTTACGGTAAAAATTTTACAACAATATTTCATAAATAAAAAAAATTCGCCTATTTAAAATAATTTATGTAAACAGAGAGAATAATGTTTGCTATACAGGAACTAGTCATGACGGCATTGATGTGACTGCATGGTCACCAACTGGTAGATCGCTTCCCTGTCCCGTGAAAGAAAACGATGGCGTTCATACAGCGACATTTCAACCTGATGAAATTGGCGAATGGAGTATTGCTATTACTCATAAGGGTACGCATATTCAAGGTGGACCGTTCACATGTTTTGTTTTCGATCCCAATGGTATCAAGGTAAATTTTTCCTGATTTACAATAATTTATTTTGATTATTCAATTGAACAATATCCTAATTTCATCCATTGTTTCTATTGCACTTTCAGTTACTGGATACAGATGGTGCAATGCCAGGCCAGCCATTTTCCTTCATCGTTGACGCAACAGGAACAGGTGGCTTGGGCGATGTCAATATCGATATCGTGCACGACAAACAGTCTGTTTCATTTCGTATTGAAGACATTGGTCATATGAGATATCGTGTTTTTATGGTGCCACGTGATGCTGGTAAATATCGTGTCTATCTTTATTTCAATGGTTCTGACGTACGTGGTTCGCCAATATCAATTCGCGTTGGTACACACAGAAGCCGAAGATCCAAGGAATCATCGTCCTACGAAAGATCCAAAGTTTCATCGTTAGAAAAACGAATGAATGGATTGAATGTCACTGATCATTCTTCAGCCACAAATCAAAAGCGACAATCGCCCGTTTATAAAAGTTCTCAAAGTCCAACGTCGCAAAATTATCGTGATTATTCTCATCATCAATCATCATCGTACAAAACATCAAATTACACAACGGAGAATTCAAGTTCGGCGTATAAAGTCCCGAGTCCATTGACTGCGTCTCGATCGCCCGTACAAAATTCCAGTCCATCATTGATTAAAGAATCGAGAGAGATTTATTCCTCGAGCACGTTTAATCGATCAAGATCACCAAATGTTACACAGAGTCCAAGTACCATTAAAGAATCTAAAGATATTTATGCATCGAGTTCATTAAATAGACCGCGATCACCAAGTATTCGAGAAACCCAGAGTTCAACTGTCATCAAAGAATCAAAAGATGTTTATCAGTCGAGTACACTCAATAGATCACGCTCGCCTGCCGTAAGTCCAATGGCCTACAGAACTTCGAATGGTAGCCCAATCAATCGAAATTTTAGTCCACGAGTAGTTGAAAAAGAGTTTGGTAGAAGACGCGGATCTGCGGACAATGGTGTCATTGACACCAGCAGCAATGTTCGAGGTACGCAGCTGTGAAGCAATGATACATATTTTTCTCTGTTATTTAATTTTTTATATTTATGTATTCATTTATTTATTAATGCAATCATTTGCTTGTGTGTTATAGTGTCTTCGACACTTGGTGGGACACCCAGAAGAGATTCCTGGGACGCAATCGCAAAAACAAAAGCAATGTTATCGTATGGCAGTCTTGAATCACTAGCGAATCTTGCCAATGGCTCATCAATAGAACACAAAACATCCGCGAATGTTATAAACGATAGTAATTATCGGAATGGATATAATACATATAATTCGACAAATGTTGAAAGAACACACAAAGAAAATTCAATGAATTATGCGTCGCAACGATTCACAAGCAATGATTATAGATCGGCATCGCCAAAATACAATGGTGGCAGTAGTGGCGGTGGTGTTTCAATGGAAAATCAAAATGGCCGGGTCTATACCCAAGGAATTTTGAAGAATAAAAATAATAATCATTACAAGAGTACAGATACAACTGATGCAGTGCACGAGAGATTTGTTAACAATGAAACGAGTTTTATGAACTCTCAAGAACGTCGTAAAGGTTTCCCGGTTTTTGGTACTGCACTCGATGTTCTTCCTATTCACAAACCTACGTCATTTACTTTAGATTCCAGTATTGACGGTAGTAAAGCAGTAGTTACTGTTACTGGTAAATTTTTCCATTACACACATTTGTATTGTTAAAGGAATTAAAAACGAAAAAGGCATATGAAAAAATTATTGATGTGAAATTATCGGTGATAAAATGTTTCTGCAGGGCCTGGTGGAAGGCAAATTTCTTATCAGAAGACAACGCTGAGAGGATACACTTACACTATAACTGCTGATGAGGTTGGCGAATATACCATTCAAATCACTGTCAATGGTCAGCATATTAAAGGCTCGCCATTCAGGTATACCATAAACGAATGATAAAAACATTTATCTCTATCTCAATTGCCAGCTTTGTTTCTTATTTTTTTATTTCATTAACTTTAGGTCTCAGGCATACGATGCAAAGGCAATACGCGTAGAAAATGTACCTGATGGTGTTGTTAATCAACCCGTTGAATTCGAAAGTAAATAATTACACAAATATAAATTCAATTTGATTTCAATGTCCACTAGCAATTCAATTCATCAATCAAATAATAAAAAAATATTACAGTTGATGGTTCTAGGGCAGGCTCTGGCAATCTTGAAATTCTTGTTAATGGCGGTCATGTTACGAGTTTTGTCAAGGCATTGGACAGTTATCGTTTCTTGGCGTCATTTGTACCGCACGAGGCTGTGACCCATCTAGTGGAAATGACGTTTAACGGCGAAACGGTGCCAGGTAGGTGACTCCTCTCAGTTTATATTATTCAACCTCATTTTCACCAATCTCACTTATATGATTTTATATGTATGTTTTTAAATGTACATGCGCGGCGCTTTTCCAATGTCATCGACACTTAGATTTCTTTTCCAGTGAAATTATTACCTTGTCGGCAATATTCCAATGACAATTCCTGTAATTAAAAGATTTTCATGTATTCTTTAATTGGCAAGAAATTCAATTCCAACAAATGTGATACCCCAATCAAATCTAACCAAAAATATTATTATTTACAATCGATTAATTATTATCAATTTTTTTTCTTTCTTCATAACTAAGAATTAGGAGATATCAATCAATTAATACTCTGTATTTATATATGTAGATGCAATTAAAGCGGTGCGTTGTATCCAGGGTCATTGACGCCATACGATTTAGCACACGTATCAATGTTCCACTGACCCCGAATCATTTCCTCTTTTTTTCTTTTTACACAATGTCGCATCATATTCTTTCTCCATTCCGTTCAAAACAGACATACACGAAGTATTTAATCCTATTTCTACCGAAATTGCCACTTTCTATCATCTTCTCTCTCGTCTTAGCTCTCATTCTTTTCATATTGTAAGCATAGATCTAACGTTAAGGTGTGGCATGACTGCAAAAGGTGACGCGACATATTTGGTTACGAATGAGAGAGAATACATATATCGCTTTGTGTCATTTACGTGTGTGACACACATCAACGTGTAAATATATATATATATATATCTAAACCCACATTCATTCTACGTGTCACCCACTGCCTTCGTCCTTCATTCAACACATTAATAAAGTCAATTGATCTATGTTTAATTCATTTGTATTTTTTTTTTTACGTTCTCTAACGATGAAAAATCATCCGGAAAACTTTTGCTGTAACGGAAGCACGTTGTTTCCCGTTATTGAGCTTGTGATCAACGAACAGGAAGTTATGCACTGCATGGTCGAAGTATTACTATAATATATACCACGGAAAATTCCTCTCACTGCATTGCGAGAAAGAAATAAAAAAAAATAATCTCTGAATTTGAATGGCTAACGCGGCCAAATTGTTTTTGTGTTCATTAATAGAATATAATTATTGTAGTTGTTGTGGGATCTTGAGAATTTTTTATGCATACTATTATATTAGACGTACTTGGAAATGTAGGCGTGAGAATGTTAGAGATAGAGAAAGAAATAGTGAAAGAGCGAGAGAGATATTATATTGAGAAATTAGCAAACAGTTTATGCTTGGAACGTGCTAACTGTTGTAGAAATTCACTACAACTGTTTGCTTGCATCTTCATATTTATTTATTCTATTCTATTTTTTTTTTTTTTTTATTATTATTCCTGACTAAACATTTAAATTCGAGGAATGTTGTCAACGACAGTTGCCAGAAAATCGGCATGGAATAAATAAATATACATGCGTAATAATTAACAGGTCACATTGCATTTATACAAATGATATCAAAAAATTGTTTTACAAAGTACGACGGAGAAAAATGTGTTTAGAGGCGCGAGATGAGATCAGAAATTTTCCCTTTGGAGAGAATGAAGGGGAGCGAGAGGGAGTGAGAGAGAGAGAGAGAGAGAGATCAGGAAAGGAAGAGAAGGAGACTGTCGGCATTTGTGTCACTGGGAGTGGTGATTTCAACGCGTGCCAAGTCACATGGCTGACTATACTTAACTATTTCTCAATATATTATAAAAATTATAATGAAAATGAAGAGAAAGAATAGCAATAATGAAACAACATAAATCGATAATTAATATAATTATATACTTTGTCGAGGGAGAAGAGGTCATCGATTCATTTTTCTGATACTCTTTGTATTTATAAAATTGATTGTTCTCTATTTTCTGATTTAATTCCTATGACCTGAATTCATGATTAAAAAATTTATGGCTATTATAAAAAATTGTGATGAGAACTTTTTGGACAATTTAAACAGTCGCGTGGACATATATACATATATATGTGATCCGTTATGTCTGGGAATGCAGTATAGTGGCGATTGACTTTCGTTTGATTCCATCAACGGTTGCCACAGTATTATATGTATACAGAGTTTAAAAATGCATTTTAAAAAGCATCCCATCGTTAGAGGTATGAAATGTAATGAATACTCGAGCTCTCTCTCCTTTTTTCTTCTTATTCGTTTTCTCATTCTTGTTTATAATGTTTGGTGCTGTGTGGTTATCTGTTACGAGATCACGATCATTGAACAGGTGACCCTCGCATATAGCAACTTTTATTTCTGCTATTTTTTTTTTTTAATTCCACAGTCAGTATATGAGAATGCGGTTTTTGCGATACCCCAAGGAAGGACTTCTATATTTGCATCCAATCTTGAAGAGGTATCAGGATTCATGGTATATCGGGTGTCTCGAACGGGAAAAAAGATACACGATCATTGGGAGGGGGATAGAGAAAAATGGAGCGTCAGGGTCGCATATAGATTATTTTTGTGCCTGGTGTAATAATAATACATCTTAATAATTTCTTCGTTTAACATGAATAAAAGTGGAAGAATTATTCACGGAATATTAAATTAATTTTACAACTTTGATGTATTACTAAAAAAAAAGGAAAAAAACTTCGTTAGGATAAAAATGAGTTATAGGATTTTATTTTATATCATGATTCTATCAATTCTTATGTAATAAGCATCTTCAGGATCTAACTTATACAACAGTAATTATACAACTATTTTGGATTTAACAATTATTTAATGTTGGTTAAAAAAAAATTAAAATAATGGCGAGAGATAGATGGTTTCTGAATTAGTTTCATGGTGGCTCATGTTATTCTGATTTTTCTCATTATAATTTGGGCTTTTCCAATTGAAATATGTTGCATGTGGTTGGTCTATGTTGCATTCATCTTTGCACCGGGAAAATTATATTCTTTCATTTACTTTTACCGTAATATGTTCATACGTCCCTGAATATTGGGCTTTGGAGTGGCGGAATCTCCGTGACCACACTTGTCTCGATCCTCAGCTCGGCCGAGTCCGTTCAGAGTCGGTGAATCGCGTTTCTGCTGACGTACACTCGCGGTGTTCGCCAGTGTTTTCTCGCGCACCTTCTATTATAATATTTTATAGCCAATTGCGTATTGTTATTCCAAGCATATACAACAATTCAATCATTACAGTTCAATTGTTTCAATATATTTTCATTGAATTATAATTATTACTCGGTTTGTTAATTGTTTTATTGAATGAAATACGCCTGAAAATAAGTACGTGAACGATGGATCTTGCAAGATTCTATGACCATCTTCGTCGATCGGGTAACGCGATCGACGGAGACTAGAGACGATATTCTCAAATTCGGTTATAAAAATCGAATCACCGATGCAATATTCCAATCATCCAAACTTGTCATAATCTCTTTGAATTTTCGTGATTATTTTCGTCTATCAATTATTAGCATTCAAGTTTATACAAATTTCTCTCGTGATTTTTCTTCCCTTACCAACAATTTTCGGTTTTGTTTTTTTTTCTTTTTTATTTCGCCCATTAGCTCCTCGCCGACATAGTTAAGTTTCTTTCAGAAATTACAGGGGATTTTGTGATCTAAGTGATCAAGGTAGCTAATATTGATTATGTAAAAGTGAATTCGTTGAATTATATTGTGTATTGAAGTTATAAAAATGAATACATGCTGGATGTAACAATGTGACGTATTAAAAATCGAGTTAATTGAGTGTGCTGTTAAATTATCAACAATGATTATTTCGTGTTTTAGGATCACCTTGGAGAGTTGGCATTATGCCTGGGCCTAAAATGTCAGTGTTGGGCGACTCAATGAGACTCGTTCCCGCTGGTAGTCCCGCCCTATTCGAACTCTCCGCCCTTGGTTTCACTAGCAAAGAAATTGACGTGCAGATAATAAGTGAGAAAAAATTATATATATTTTATTATTTCCTTATTTCAATTACCTCCGCTCCAAGCTAATTCATAAAATTTACAATCAATTTAATTTCATTGTCGCTTATTAGCTCCATCTAAAAGACACATAACTGCACGTGTTGATGAGGAGCCAGGGCGTTCAGGTGAATTCCGTGTTGAGTTTACCCCGACAGAGGTTGGCAGTCATCTCGTCGAGGTGAACATCGCTGGACAAAAGCTACCGGCAGGACCACTCATCGCCAAGGTTTACAATAGCAGCCTCATTCAAGTTACTGATGTTCCCAGTGCCGTTGTTGGTCATGCCTGTCAATTCAGAGGTATATAAACACACAAAATTAATCACAATAATAAATTTCTTTCATTTATTTTTAATTGATCAATTAATTAATTTGTCAATTTAAATGCAATTTTTAGTGGACGCCAGTGCAGCTGGTGAGGGCCAATTAGAGATATCAATAAATGAAGGCGAAGTGCCAAATCATGTTCAAGTTGTTGGTGGTGGTCGTTGTCTTGTATCATTTACACCTGATATCGCTAAGCCTCATTACATCGATATAAAATTTAATGGGGAGGCAGTTTCGGGATGTCCCTTTGTTTGCAATGTTTCCGACACCAGTCGAGTTATTTTAAGTTTAAATCATTTGGAATTAATTCCTGTTGATCAACCGGCGAGTTTTCACATGGCCGTTGATGGAAGCGGCAGCGCCGAACTTGCAGTATCTGTTCGTGGTAATTGAATTATCTTATTACTTATCATCTTGAATTTTTTTTGCTTTTCTTCATTGACGATTATTAATAATTGCAGGACCGACGATAGAGTTACCAGTCAAGGTAACAGGCAATATTCACAGTGGATTCACTGCTGAATTTACTCCAAGAGACGTTGGTGTACACTCAATAAGTGTTGAATACAATGGTCATCCGGTTAATGGCACACCATTTCTCGCAAAAGCATTTAATGCTGACAAAGTTATTATTGGAGCTGTCGCGAGAGGCAGCGTTGGCCAACCTACACATTTTACTGGTAAACTATTGAAAAAAAAAAAAACTTAATATATATTTTTTTCTGTTTAACTATGTCCACAGTGATTTAGAGTATTACTTTATTATATTATTATACTGCGATAATTCATGGTGATATTATTTAATAGTGGATGCAAGTCAAGCAGGCGAGGGAAATCTTGAAATAACAATATCGGCCCGCGGTCAAAATATTCCGACTCAAGTGACGCCACAGGGTAATGCACGATTCTCTGTGAGTTTTGTGCCGTTTGAGGCGTGCGAGCACGTTATCAATATTGCATTTAACAAGAGAACAGTGCCTGGTTGTCCGATAATTACTCGTGTTGGTGGTGATAGTCATGTTACTGTGAGTGGACAGGCATTAAGTAGCGCTGGCTTGGGACGTCAAAGCCATTTAACAGTTAGTAACGTTGCCGGTAGCTTGGAGGACTTAGAAGTGAACGTTGAAGGTATGAAAGATATTTATTTCACTAGGTCATAATGAACAAAACAATAAAAAAAAATAATAAAACAAAAATAAAGTGAAAAATCAAATAATCACGTTTTGTTGTTGGGAATGTGCACAACAAAGGATCCACAATAAAAAGGAATTCTACACCCACTACTTTTATATTTATATGCATATGCACAATTCATATTTTCTCCTAATTTTTTTCGTTTTTGGGAAACATTTGTGTATCTATGTGTGTCTGTATGTTTTTTTTTCCCCACCAGTCAATGATGACAACTAATGCACAATCGTTCGCACATTTCAAGAGAGCACAAACAAAAATGAACGAATATAATAATATAGATTGTTATTAATGAAAAAAAAAAAAAAAAAGAAAGAAATATAAATACTAGGACTTTATATAAATGTGAAGTACACTCGTACCTGCTGGTGGCTTGAGAGCGATTCTGTCTCTGTTGCAGGTCGGCCAGCTTTCAGACTACGACATTACTAGACTTCTTCTTCTTCTTCTCCTACTACTTCTGAAACATATAAAAAAATAAAAAAAAAACAATTATTACAACACTCACTTTGAGAAACTATTGCCAATTGTTAACATTTATGGATTTAGAATTGGTGGTGGGTATGTTTAATTCTATTTCCCTTCTGCATCTAGAAAAATAATTCGTCTTTTCTGTATATCATACACACAACCTGATTAACGCTTAAAAACATATCCATGTATACGTATTTTGTTTTTTATTATTTTTTTTTAATCGTGGCCTCAAACACGGTCATGATCCCGGTGCTATATTTGCCCTAAGTTTGATTTTAGTACTTAGATTAATTAATTAATTAACTAATTAACTAATCACATTGTGCCAAGCGCGTGGTTGGTGTCATCACCAAGCATGTCCCACGACATTATTATACTTAGTCAAAGAGTTACCCTTGATAAAAAAAAACCCCCCACATAAAACATGAAAAACAAAAAAAAAATGAAAAAAAAAATGGTGCATCAATTAAAAACAAATATTATTTGTTGCTACAATGCAACTAACCAATTAAAAAATAAACATTTGCAATCGTAAATAAAATTAGTTTTAACAATTTGCCAATTTAAATTTTTGTTTTTAACCAATATATAGTAAAAGCTTAGTAGTTTAAGTACAAATTTTATTCCCCCCTTTTTCGATGAACACACACAAAAGACGATGACGGTTGGCAACGTCGAGCAACTCGTCTAATGCCTCTGTCGCATCATCAATTCACCAAATCATCAACAATTTATTTCTCCCCGCGATCATTTGATCCCTGGTTGGCTATAAAACAAATATTATAAAACGACTAACCAAGCAAGGACTTGAATTAGGACCCAACGGACAGGCCGTACCAGCTCAAGTTACTGACAACAAAGACACGACATGCAGCGTGGCATTTACACCGCGTGTCGTTGGCGAACACAGAATATCAGTGAGTCATCGTAATATACCTGTTGTGGGCAGCCCATTCAGCTGCAAGGTCTATGATGTATCTGCAATCAAAGTGAAGGACGCGAAGAGAGGAGTTATCGGAATGCCAGTAACGTTTCTAGGTATTTCAATTCAAAATGAACTCATAAAAAATTAATTTAATTGATTATAAACCATTATTTATTTTCGAAATATTCCAAAATATTCGATCGCAGTGGAAACGAGTCAAGCAGGACCCGGAAACTTGGAAGTGACTGTCAATGGCGGTCGTGTACCAACATCAGCTCAAGCTCAGGGTCCACACACCTATGCAATTTCTTTTACACCACGAGAATCAGTAGTTCACACCGTGGATCTGCGATTCAATGGCGAGGACGTGCCAGGAAGTCCATTCAGTTGTCAAGTGAGTTTTCAAAATAACACAAATGCGTTTGTGTACTTATAAAAAATAATTTTTCTTTTTCAACCATATTAATAATTTATTTTATTCTTTTATATTTAAAAAATGAATAGGTAAGTGATACTGCAAAAGTTCTCATCACTGAGGGTCTAGAGAAAGTCTCTGTAAATCGTTTGGCAACATTTATCGTTGAGGCAGACGCATCGTTGGGCAGTCCAAGCGTAGAAGTATTGTCACCGACCAGGGAAAGTTTGCAAGTACAAATAAAACAGGGCATACACGGATCATATACCGCAGGATTTACGCCAAAGGATGTTGGTGGGTATACTTATTACGGTTGCGTGAGTCCTGATAGTAATGCAATATTTTATGATATAACCGACAATAATAATTATTCGCAAATGCTTACTTTAATGCTCTTTTTTTTTCTTCTATGTTTTCTCTTTTTTATTCATAGGTGATCACAGTGTTGAAGTGAAATTGGGTGGATCTCACGTTGAAGGAAGTCCATTTCTCGTCAAGGCATATAACGCCGACAAAGTCAAAGTGACAGACATCAATAGCGGAGTCGTTGGCAAGCCAGTCTTCTTCAGTAGTAAGTCTAGAATTCTTCGTATATCAATTAAAATTAAATAATAAATCTCTTCGCATAAATGTTTATTATTTTTTTTTTATTTCAAGTTAATGCAAGTCAAGCGGGAGCTGGAAATTTAGAGATAATAGTAGCAGTTAATGGAAAAAATGTACCGAATTACGTTCAAAGTGAGGGAAATGCCAAATTTCGAGTAAATTTCAAACCGCAAGAGGCAGCTATTCACAGTTTGAGTGTTAGATTCAATGGCGAGCCGGTTCCCGGTTCACCATTCAGTTGTAAAGTCGTTGGTGCGGGTCAAGCAATAGTAACCGGGAACAATTTAAAAATGGGTGCGGTGAAACAACTGATAGCATTTACAGTTGATCCACAAGCGCCATCGACTAATTGCGATGTAATTGTTATGCCACCATCAAATATCGCATTACCAATAACAATTGAACCAATTGATGGCAAATATAATATCAGTTTTACCCCAATGGAAGTTGGACGGCATAATGTGAGCATTTTAGTTGACGGCGAAGCGATCAAGGGTTCGCCATATGCTTGCAACATTTATGATGTGACAAAAGTTCACGTTTCCGGACTCACTGAAGCGCGCCTTGGTCAAGCGACAACTTTCACTGTTGACGCAGCCGAAGCTGGTGAAGGTACACTAGAACTTGTTGTCAGCACAGAGAATAACACAGTTAAAGCTGAGGTTGTGGCATGCGCACGTGGATTATACGATGTAACATTTGTTCCACAAACAACAAGCACACATTACGTGAATATTAGTTTCAATGACGATATTGTGCCTGGTAGTCCATTCAAGTGTCCTGTGACCGGTGGAATGCTTGACGGGCCGTCTGTTATAAGAGTTGGCAACACGGCATATTTAGATCTTGATATGCCGAGACTGGAAGGACCAGTTTCTGCTGAAGTAACTGGTGAGTATTTGAACGAAAGGAAAAAAAAAACAAGTTTACCTTATGTATAAATCTGCTTTTAAACTTTATGGCACTGTTATCAATTATTATCGTATTTAGGTCCAGATGGTATTATTATTCCTTGTACTTTGACAAAATTATCATCGAGTCTGTATCGCGTTGAAGTGAGAACGCGCTTGGTTGGCAATTACAATGTTATTTTCAGTGATGGACACAAAGTTATTAGCGCACAATCACTTCAAGCGTTTGATCCAACTAAAGTGACAATTAAAGAAATATCCGATGCAATTTGTCATCGGCCTGGAACAATAATTGGTAATTAATAATTGACAAATTTTACTGTCTTTATTTTATCAATGAGGTACTATTGCTTGTGAAAATTTAATTTACAGTTGTCGCATCGAAAGAAGCGGGACCTGGTAAACTCACAGCGTCAGTTCGTGCTGGTGGTGTTGACGTTGATAATGTTGTGAGAGAGGCTGATAGTGGCGTACATGAAGTTATTTTTCATCCAACGCGTGCGGCACCGCATCGTGTTCACATCAAGTACAATGACATTCATATCCAGGGCAGTCCATTGGAAGTAGCGGTACGTGGACCAACTGGTGGTCGTGAAGTGACAGCAACTGGTTTGGGACTCTATCAATCGTGTGTTAGCAAAGTCACATCATTTATAATTGAAACACTTGGACGATCGGGCAAAGAATTTGATGTTGTGATAAGTGGACCTCAAGGTAATGCCGTGTCAGTTCGTTGTTATCAGCATCGAGATGGAAATTTACTTGCTGAATTCACGACAAATTCAATTGGTAATGCTATTAATAAATTACATTACATCCATTCATATCCATTAATCAACTAATTCATTATTAAATGCACTTGTGTATTTAGGAACGTATAAAATTGATGTTCTTCAAGGTGCGAAGCCGGTTCTCGGCTCGCCCTTTTACTGCCAAGCATTTGACGCGAACAAAGTGAAAATTCAGGAAATGGGACCAACTACAGTGTCAGTTCATGATCGTATTGCTTTTAAACGTAAGTGAATTTAGTTCAATTATTAAACATATAGATACACAAGCGTAAAACAATAGTGACTCAATCGCGTGTAAAAAGTATATAACAATTAAATTGAGAAAGTGATGAAAGTGGAATATCGCAAGATATGTGCACATTTGCGTTTAATATAGTGTCGTACATAATTTTCATAGCATATATATTATAACACATGTCGTAATTAGTTGTGGAATTCATATAATAATTATTAATATTTATGAATTTTTTTATTTCTTTGTTTTCCCTGTTTGAATTAAAACAGTTATTAAGTCCGATGCTGGAATTGCTGACTTGGATGTGACAGCGACGAGTCCACTCGGACAAGAGTTGCCACTTCAAGTAACATCACTCAACGACGGTGCGGAAATGATTGAATTTTCACCCAGTGTCCCTGGCTCTTACATGATCAATGTCACCTACGGCAAGTTCACAACTATCAAATATTGTAAAACAAAAAATTATAGAAATAGTTTGATAATTCGTATAAATAATTTATTTTCTATATATCCAGGTGGCTCACCAATACCAGGAAGTCCTGTTATTTGTACAGTGGAATCCGCTGGTCAAGCTCGTGCAAAAGGTGAGGGATTATTAAGCGGTCATGTGGGTAAACCTGGTCATTTCATTATAACAGGCACGAGAAGCCCACCAGCAGTTCAAATTGACGGTCCCGACAGTATTTCCAAACCGACAATTGAAGCAGGTGCCAATCCTGGCACATGGAATGTCTCTTACATTCCTAGTGAAGTTGGTGTATTTGATGTAAGAGTTGTATGCGCCGGTCAACAATTGCCAGGATCACCATGGCATCCAAAAATAATTGACACGCGTAATTTACGAGTAATTGGCGGTTGGGCAGCGATTTGTGATGATGTTGGCCGATTAAAACTTGGCCCATCGACAAAAATAAGCTTTGATACAGCTGAAGCAGGACCGGGCGAACTCACTGGCACCATTGACGGTCATCGTATTACATTTGAAATGAGTTCGAGCAATAGATTAAAATTAATTCCACCGCAATTGAACGGTGGCGAACATCATATGGAAATTCTGTTCAATGGCACACCATTTCCTGGTGCGCCAAAGCTTGCAGTAACACAAGAATCTGAAGCTATTCAAGATACCAGTCGAGTAATGCTACGTGGACGTGGATTAACTGCGGCAAAAGTCGGTGAAGAAGTGAGTTTTACCATTGACGGTTCACAAGCTGGCAGTGGAACACCAAAAGTTCAATTATTTTCACCGACAAATGAAATAAATGTGATGCTGCAACACTTGGGTGATAGTGTTTATCGCGCTAGCTATATACCACTCACTTCTGAGTCACTTCTTATGACAGTTTCATGGAATGGCCGGCAATTAAAAGGTTGTCCATTGCAAGTGAATGTAACGAGCGCCGCAGATGCATCGCGAGTCATTTGTTCGGGTGATGGATTGAAAAATGGAATTGTTGGTCAGGAAATTCGTAGCTTTATTGATACGAGACGCGCTGGACCTGGTGAACTCACCGCTCATTGCGTTGGACCACACAAAGTTGCATACTGTGAACTTTACGATCATGGCGATGCGACATTTACACTTAATGTTAAACCTCAAGAGGCTGGACGACACGCATTGACAATTAAATATGCTGGTGAACATGTGCCTGGATCGCCATTTACGCTTCGGGTGTCTGGTGCACCTGATGCGTCAAAAGTGCGAGTTTATGGACCGGGTATTGAGCACGGAGTATTGGCGACATTTCAATCAAGATTTATTTGTGACACAAGAGGCGCGGGCGCTGGACAACTTACCGTTAGAGTTCGTGGACCAAAAGGTGCATTTAGAGTTGAAATGCAACGTGAAACACAAAAGGATAGGATTATATTATGTCGATATGATCCAACTGAGCCGGGTGATTATCGTGTTGAAGTACGTTGGGCCGGTGTACTTGTACCTGGATCACCATTCCCTGTCCGAATTGTTGATACACATGATGAATTGTTATTACTAACACAGGTATTTTATATTAATTCATTTGATAAATAGTTCAATTTTACGGATTTGTTGTATTTTATTATTAATTTAATTTACTTCTATTAATATGATTTCAGGGAGCTGATAATTATTCGACGGGCCATCAAACTATTACTTCTTGGCGTGGCTCACAAGCTATATTGTAGTAAATACAAGCCTAACTTTTGTTATTAATTTTTCATAAACTAATAATATATAATACATAATATATATTATTATAACTTATATATAAACGTTTTCAATAAAAAAAAAACCATTTCTCATAGATAGTAAATTTTGTTTTTCTAGGAAATTAAATGAACAAAAACAAATGAGGAATAATCCAAACAAATCTTGTATGAAAGATATATATTCAATATAATATACATTTATCGCTCTGTTCTCTTAGTTCTTCCTTCACTTTTATTATTTTTTGCTTCCATTTTACTCAATGTTCTGCAAACCTGCTTCTTCAATTCCTTATGCCGACTCAGTTTTCGCATTTCTTCAGCTTCAACACGTGCTTGATAATCACTCATTCGCTTGCTCGTTGCTTCGCGTAATTTTTGTTGCTTATGATGATAAGTAGTTCGAATCATCTTCATTAATTTTGCAACTTTTTCTTCCTTCGCGTCTCTCACAACTGCCACGCGTTTTTCAGCAAATTTAACCTTACGTTTCTCTGGTGGTTGTCGCAATTTTGGCTTATCACGATATGGAAGCTCGCGCTGTAGATTTCGTGGTACTGTCAATGGCTTGAATAATTTTTCTTTGCGTTCAATTGGTGTATAGAGCGAATCATTATTTGGCAATGCCTTAATGTTCATCTGTTTCTTCAATTCACCAGTTGTTTTCATACCGTGCCACTGATTTTTCTGCTGTATTGGTAACAAAAGTGAATTAACAGGATTATAAAATTTTGGTACATCAACACGATACCAAGTTCGACAAAAAACAATATCACTCAGTTGAATTTTATCTTCAAATGTTGCGCGAAAACATCCTTCAGGCTTGGATACAGCTTTTTTTATTTGACCCCTGATACCAGAGACAGTTTTAATTTTTGCACCTTCAAATTTCGCGACCTCCAGCGTTGAATTAAACATATCTTTAATAAATGCCGTCTTCTTATAAATTTTCATTGGCTCTCCAACGAGTTTGAGTTTTTTCACAATACGGGTGGTCTTGTCAAGTTCAACAATTGACCCGGTCGCCGCAATTCTAAAGCCCGGTATTCGCGTTGCAACATCTTGTATTGCCAAAACTCCAGTACCTTGTGGTGTTATTGGACCCCAGAAGTGACTCATACAAGCGATATGCTCTGGAGTATATTTAAGCATTCGATTTTTCATATCATCCTCCAATTTAGAAAATATTGGCATAGTTTGGAATCTTCTCCAACCAACAGAAAGAATTAAAGGATCTCTTGTCTTCAATATTTTTGAATACCATCGATGTTTTTTTATTCGTGCCTGGACAAATCCAATATTTTCTTCACCATGAAGTAGACCACCAACAATAAGTGGATATGTAGGATCTAAATTGGTTATAAGTTCGCATGGAACTGATTCAATTTCAACACGAACGTACATCCCTGGTCGAAAACCTTCTAATTGTACTCGGATGTCATCGTCCAGTCCCTCAAACTCCGACCTATTTAATTGCGCCTGTTTCTCCACTTCTTGCTTCAAATCATCATAATAACTTTTTGTTTCAGCATTGTCATATTCCGAATCAAATTGTTGTTTTAATTTTCGTTTTTTTTCTAGCAGTTTGTTCTTATCATCATTGTCATCGCGAGTTGGTTCTTTTGGAGCTTCCTGAGATTTTGCTTTAACCTTCTCGCCTGTTTCCAAATCCTCAAAATCACCAAAAACCTCTTCATCATCATCTTCCTGAAGATCATCAAGCTTGAGCAACTCTTCAGCGTCTTCGGATTCTTTCCATTTTCCCGTAACAAATCGATTAACAATCAACAATTTGTTATTTTCTGATAGCCAATCGCGTGGTGGTTCTTTAGAGAAATAAACAGTCTCCTCTTGATTTTTTAATTCACGCTCTTCAAGTTTTTGCTTTTGTTTTTCAGTCATAACTCGGAATATTCCACCAATGTTCTCGTCATCAATTTCATCATTATTGTCCTGCTCATTCTCTTCTGTTTTCCTTCTTTCCGCTATACCATAAACTATTTTCGTCAAGTTCACATTGTTCTGTTCGCGATTAACGAAAGCTTCTCTTGCCTTTTGTGCAAGGTTTGTTTTCCATTTAAGATTGGTACCCGTTTCCTCATCGTCATCATCATCATCATCATCATCATCATCATCAT